>JABWIB010002447.1:3408-14407 GCA_016617825.1 Platyplectrum ornatum | reverse complement strand
GAGGCTCCGGACGCTGTGTCCGGAGCCTCTGGCAGTGTGTGCTCGCAGCGCACGCTGCGAGCAGGAGAGCCGGCATTCAACACAGCGTCCGGAGCCTCTGCGCTTTTTTAAATAGCGCAGGGAAGTGGGGCATAAGGCATGCCCCTCTCCCTGCGCTCTATTCAGAGCTGCGCTCTTGCGCAGCTCTGAACAGCACGGAGTTTGCGGCTGCACGCTGCGGCCGCAAAAAACTCTGAATCTGGTCCCTTGTAACAGCACTTATTTAACACTTCCCATCATGTAACTCTAGTGGAATATGATATACCCAATTTGTAACTTTACAATACAATTTATACTTAATCACTCATGGAACACTACAACACTACAGCATAAACAAGGAAAAACATATTTAAAAACAGGATAAAAGTTTCAGTTGTCCCAGATAAACATACACATAATATTAGACTGAAAGAAATAACAAACAAACCATATAACAGTTATACAAAACAACAATCCCAAACATATACCCACATTTAGATCTGACTTATTAACTAGGTTTGTAGGACCCATTGTCCAACAAAAAGCAGCCTTAGAAAGTACAAATTCTAAATACTTTAAGTAACAATGGTACTTATTGTACGGATTCGTGTAGTCAGAAGTTGTAGAACATTCCAAAGGGCATACTGTCTCCTCTCTGATGATTTGGAATCCTATGTTAACGGCAATCTAGAAATGTAGAAGTTAAAACCCGCTGATCAATCCTGAATCAACTCCCTGCAGTGTAATAAGTCAGATGACAGTATTTGAAGATGACTGGTAATAGCTCAAAACAAAACACCACATTTGTTGGTATCTGCTTTGATCTACTTTATTGCTGAGCATTACGTTTTATACAGTCAAAATTGCATAACAAAAAGATTATTCAGCATTTCTGATTTCAGCAGAAGATCCTGAAAAGTAGTGGGTCTTTTCTTTAAGGCTTCCTGCAATATTTAAAAGTCTGTTAACGCCTATCCTGTTTTTTACTATACTTTGTAAAAAGTGGACATAGGAACAAACTTCCTGTCCTCTTACATATGTATTTTACAAGATAAATATAATGACTCTGCAGTTCATTGTTAAAACATATTGATAATCAAATACATTTATCAGATGTTCAAACAGTCTAATTGATGTAAAATTGCTACAGCTCTTAAGCCTGGATCCGGTCCAGTAACGCAAGTTATAATGTTTACTATGGAATATTGTAAAATAGAAATGATAGCTCTGTTATAACACTTAGACCTTACAATATCTAGAAAGACCAACAGATCCAAACTTTTATTACCATGAAATAAAATTGACTGTACACAATTACAGATCAGAAATTTTGCAAAATAATTTTATTGTGGAAGTAATATTACACTTTATCATGTAATATAAGTGTTCAAATTTGCATCAAGAGAGGCATAAAGTGTATACATTATGACAGATAATGACAGATAAATGTGAAAATGTGAGCAAATTTAACTTCTTAATTACCAATTTGGTTTCTCAAAGTACAGTATGTTAATGCATGTTAATGCAATGTATGTTAATGAAAGAACTCTCTCCCCTCATTGAATACTTAAGGAAAAGGCTTGATTGAAGTATAAAGTCAGTACAATACCTAAAGCGCATTTATATTAAACTTCCAGAAAAGCAAATTGATCTTGAGAGTGCCAGTGCAAGAACAAAAGTAAGAAATACTCACTTTCTCTTCTGTTTGCAGAATGTTCATCTATTGGTGGAACTTATAGCATTTTTTATATTTTTTTTCTTTAATAAATTTCATAATATTTTATCATTTGGAAATGTTTATAACTATTTACTTATTTGCAAACTATTTACTTATATGCCAATTAAATCATACCTATAAATAACTACTGTATAGTAGTAAAATAAAAACATCTCTAGATGTTTTTAGGTTGAAATTAAAAATCACTGTACAGCTTTTCTATGAGCTTAATCCCTCTTGCGGTCCTCAAATTAGGACAGTACCCAACATACCCCAATCTGATAGTATGTCTTTAGGGATCCACAGATACCAGAATACATCCAATACCATCATCCAAAAAAGCCCCATTCCTTCCTGATGAAAACTGTGGGTCTAAGAGCATACCTTTCCCATAGTAAATAACTATACATTTCTGATTGACCTTATTTTTCCATAAGCTATGCCCCTTTTATGGCCTGTGAATCAGGGAAGTACCTTGGTATCGGGATGTGATCATACAAAGCCAGTGGAAGGCGCAGAACATATTCCCAGTGTTCAATTCTAGTATGATTTATGGAACCCAATATTGCCACTCCATCAAAGACTTGATTATAATGAATGTTTATCCGGAAACCTGTGTTGACTACCTTATTAATATTTAGTCTAGGTGTGTTACACTTCTATATGCTTTATTGGAATTTGTGTTGTTCTAGTGTATCTTGTCTAGAAGACAGTCTAATGTCCTGGTGTACAAATCCCTTATAGAGTCCTTATAGAGATGCGAGTTTAGTTTAAACTCATCCAGTAATTTAAGTTAGATAATGACACATAAGGTAAACTGGCCCACATCCATCAAGCCATGCAGGAGCTTATAAAGAACACATAAAAACATAATTTTTATATATATATATATATATATATATATATATATATATATATATATATATATATATATATATATATATATATATATATATATAGATTATGTGTGTGTGTGTGCGCGTGTGTGGGCACTGAGAGGGGCTCTACAGATATTTCTTTTGCACAGAATTCAAGCAAGCATGAGACTACTCTTACAGGCATTTTAATTATCTAGTAAAACAACATTATTTTATAGTGAATGTTGGAACATTTTGGACCTGATATAGAACAGCACAGAGCTTATGTTCCATCCAAATTACCAAAATAAATATTTTCATTATTTGTATGCAATAACAATTTTTTTTTAAAAAAATACATGAATGAATGCAAAAAAAACTTAAAATGGCATTAAGCATACCGTAAATGTTTACCAAATGAAGAATATTTTTTTAAAATATTGAACTTATTTATTAATAGTTACTGACATAAACAAATATGAGCATGATTGAGAAGTAAAAACAAAATTACCTACCTCTTTCTATTTTTGTTCAAATAAGATCACATAAATGAATAAAATTTATATAGGCCTTAAAATTTTTATAAATAAATGGACAAGTTAAAAGAGAAGAAATGTCAAAAACCTTTATGCCTAAACAGATACATTTTTTCAGTGTTGTGTCTAATATCATTTGATTTTGCTCAACGTTCTTACAAAATGTAGCTGTAAAATGCAACTTGAAAATACATAATTTACAGTTATATTTATGTAATCAAAATTAACAGATTATTTCCATAAGGTAACAATATATATCACTTCTGTTACATATACTTTGAGTTAGTAGTTTTGTATAAAATCCATTTAGACATCTACAGTAATAAAACAATATTACAAATTACAAAAATTCATTTCAATAAAAATTATGTTTAGGATATAAATAAAGTGTGAGAGCAACGTCATTTTCCCTCTTCCCTCAGGCAGAAAGGAGAGATCCTCCTTCATTTTTCCTCTTACATTTCCAGTTGGAACAGCTTTTTGTTCTAGAATTAAAAATTTATTGATCCTTATATTCGTCAGGAGAGTGCCATATCTTAAGGGTTTAACCCTGTTTGGTTTAAGTATTAAATCACATTTTCCCCTTACCACAAGCTTAATATGAATGTAAATGTTTAAAAATGTAAATGTGAGAATTAGTGATATTTGGTCTTCTCCAAGCATACAAATGAATCTTGCCATGTGTTAAAGAAAGGGAATAGTACACATTATAAATGATTGATGTAGCTCTTGTGAATTGATTCATTTACTTTTGTATTACTCTAAATCCAATTTGTGTCATGCTGACAGAAACAGGAATGAAGCATCTTATAACACTGAACTTGCTATGCCTGAGAAGCCTTGTGAAAAACTCAATAACTATCACCTAAAATTAACAAGGCACTAATGCAGAGTGGGACCAAACTGACCCAGCACCCTAAACTAGTCTTGAATGTCATAATGCACCACACAACAAAAAAACAATATGTTGAAATTTGTAAAAGAAATGACATAAACACACAAGGCTCATCTGGAACAGGTAACAAATTAAGCTATAGAAAAAAAGCTATTTACATTATTTTACTGCCTCATATTGTGTATATTACATATTTACTAAGCAGCATTAAACACAGTTTTTTGTATGTATTATATGTATTATATGTACCAATAATAAGAACTATGGACCTGATTCAAAGCTGTGACTACACCAGCTAGGCTGTCCGCTTTGAATGGATGTGGGCGCAAATCGCGTCTCTACATCCTTGCAACTGCAACTCATGTAAACGAGAAAAGGGGCGTTAGCCCTGCTAATTGCTAGCGCAGGTTACACCATGTCCTCTCTGCGGCCGTCAGAAACTCAGAATCAGGTCCTATAATAAATCTTATAGACTCATGAAAGTTTGCTTTGCATTATTATTAATAGAAGCTTTATGTGTTTGTAATCTGTTTAGTAGTATTTTTTTTCCTCAGGTTAGTTCTAACATAATTTTGCCAATTATTTTCTGCTTTTTTATGAAGTTGCAATTTTGTATCATACAATGATTTGTATGCCCCATGTATTGGTACATATGCAATGAAAAAAGTGTTTTGGCAAAGACAGATTATTTACTGTATATATTTATCAATTGTGTAAATTATTGTATTGGTTATTGATAAAATGTTTTAAAGTATATTGTGTATAATATATAATATATGGAAGGACACTGCATAGTCAATATTAACCTTAAATTTAACATATGAGAAAACTCCAATCATTCCAAAGCTGAGAACACATAAAATGCATTCTTAAACAACAGTCCCTGTCAGCTGATTACTCAACACAACATATAATCTAAAGCTAGATCAAAGTGTAAATAAAAACATGGATGTTAATAAGAGAAATGCATGAGCCTATTTGTTATAACTGCATTATTATACCAAACCTTGGATTACCTCAAAGGCACATTTTACTTGCTTGACTTTCTCAGATTATTTCTTTTACTGATGGTCCTGGTCCCAAAAGGTAGCTCCTATTTTTACACTTCCTCTTGCAGTTTAAATTTAAATTGATTGGAAATATCTCTCTTTAAAGTTCAACTTCACTTAGGTTATTTATAACCCTAAGTTTGTTAGAAAGTAATTTTTTTACGTACAAAAGTGGATCTTCAAGTAGACATTTCCAAAATCAATTAATATCAATTATTGACCAACATGCAATGTGTTCTAACGCATTTTCAATACCTGGGGCTACACAAATTTCCAACTAGAATTATTCAAGTTTTTAAATGTATATAAAGAATAGAATGAGGCAAAAAAAACCACAAAAAAGAGAGTAGGTAGGTAAAATTCAGGAATGCAATCTTAGTGCCCAAAAAAATTATTATTAAAATCACAAGAATTGAAAAAAATTATATCAGAGTTGCCGACTTTAACTTTCTGCCTTCCAGGAGGTAGAAAGTTAAATTTAATTAGGTTTAGGATATGACAGAATTTAGAATTTAAGACATAACTTAGCTCCACTCCTTTTTATGTCATAAGTTTGACGTACAATAGCACGGGACAGGAGGGTAGCATTGTAGCCTTGCTATATTGAAAGCACGGTTAGTTTTTACATTTCTGGGAGGTCTGGTCTCCCAGGATTCCAGAAGCACTGTATGATTTCACAGAGTCTCCTCGAAATTCAGGGATAGTCGGTAACCCTGATTTATATAATTGGGTCCAAAAACATCGAACAAACAGGGTAAGTATGCAGAAACACAAGACCAATGCCAATTAATATATTTTTTATTTCAAATTATCAGTCATACATTAAGTTATATTGCAAAGTAACAGTTAGGAAAATTAATAAGCAAAATTTAAATCACAAAATGTAAATTACAAAAGATTGTTTGGAAATGTTGCATAACTTATTGTAATGATTTTTCATTAAATGTTGGAACAACTCCTTGTTGTTGATCAGAATTACCAAAATTGTGAAATTTTTTTATAAAGTTTAAAATAAGCCAATATTGTTGCAAAATTCTACATCACAGATATGCAGATCGGCATTTCTCTTCGCATCTGCCTTGAAACCAGGCGGATGCGAAACTCTGAATCAGGTCCTAAGTGTCCAGTTTAAACATGAAAGATTGACATAGCTCATTACCGTGTAACAACAATCTAACCTAGTTAGTGAACCTTGTAGGCAAAGGCTAAAATAGCTGTGTACAAAGTGACTGTGCATGTAGGAGATCTTATATTAGGGGAAAACTATTTGAAAGGTGCAGTAGTATAAATATATAAATATATATGATAATATTAATACATGTAAATTATTCACATCTAAACAAATATGTGTATCAATAATTCACAAGTCATCAATATTAAAGTGTCTTCTATATGAAATGTGCAATAGTAGTGTAAAACTGGTATAAATAGTGTAAAATTATTTGAAAAACCATTTTAACTGAAAAGTGAGGATGTTGTCCACAGCAACCAATCAGATTCACGCTCGCAGTTTCATTTTACATTCTGGAGAATGAGAGCTCAAATCTTATTGGTTGGCTAACATCCCCAATTTTCAATCTTCCTGATTAGTAAATTTAGGACAAAATCTGTATTCAATCTCCTAGGCTCCATAGTGTCCCTTTCATAAATGGTTAACATTTTCAGTTTTGCTAGTTCTTCTAGATAGTGATTTTTTTCTCCAGTTGCCCTTTATCATATTTATAAACCTACAGTATAATTACTGTTAGATTTAAATTCAATAGTTTTGCTAGTTTTATCCCTGCTATTCCTGCTATTTTATTTTTATTTTCCTCATTTATTGTACCCTTAACTAATTTGTTGGTGGGTGCTTTCCGTTAAACAAACATGATCTGTCTGAAATTATGGCGTCTAGATCTTTATCAGTTTTGAGGACATGCAAGTGTTTTTTTACAATATCTTCATAGATGTAAAATTGGAATTAAACTGGGTAATAAATGGCATGTTATTATTTGTCCATTAGTTCTTCCTAGGTGGTATATTTATCTTATACAAAGGTTTTTGGTCTTGTTTTTTATTAGTTTTAATAATTTAATCTAGTTCCATAGGATTATATCCTTTCATTATGAACTGTTTTTTTTTTCATTTTACCTACTTGAAAAACATTTAAATCTGAACAGTTTCTACAAATTCTTTTAATTAGACTGTTAGTGATGCTTCTTAATCATTGTTTATGATGGTTGCTAGTTTGAGGAATATATGCATTTAAAATAGTTGTATCTGAGAAGGCGATCAATTAAGATTGAACCTCATGAACATTAGTCAATCTCCTGTTTCAATGTTTGGGTTTGCAGATATAACATCATTCTCTGTTATTGCTTACATATGGAATTTAATATATATGGAATCTAAATGTGGAATGTATTCAACTATCTTCCCACCTTATGTATATATATATAGGGTTATTTCCCTTTGTTTTTATCCTTTTTATAAATAGTTGCTCTGTCTGACAATGCTTTAAGGAAAGACACGTCTACACTGTCTACCTGGCATGCTAGCAGAGGTTGACGCACTAGCAGAGATTGACAGTGGGTGCTAAGCAGAAACTAACATATCCCTAAGAAAGCCCGCAAGGGTGAAATGCGTCAGTTATAATAGATAATAAAGATAATAAAAAATAAAGAAATCTCTTTAAGGATGACAAAGCCCCAGACTATACTAGTCTTAACTTAAAATAGGAAGAACAAACAAGCGAACAAGAGACTGAGCCACGCGGCCGCAGTGCACGCGGTCCGCGCAGCAAAAAAATCTGCAACATCATTTGAACGATAGGACTTCCAGCAGCAGGACAACAGATGAAACACAAACCAGACAAATTCCACAACCTGCTTGTGACGTCACCAATGACGTGGAAGGAGCATCATAGAGGTGAATCAATCGATAACAGACTCCCAGCCCCACCACTGTAACATCACATACAACACCTAACGACATCTGCAGGAGGACTCCCGTCACTTATCCATAAGACAGCTCAACAAATAGGTACCTATTTGAAATATAATACAACAAACAGAACTGTTTAGAATTTGCAATGCTGTACTCAGAATCTGTACTATTCCTTTGAAATGTACAGCATCAGGCTAGACTGTATAGAATTTCAACACCACGAGTACAACTACTGCATGGCTAGCTACAAAGTAGCACTTATCATTGCAAGAGTACCAAAAAGTAACCTATTACACTCTTAATAACCTGCTAAAAATAATTAGTTTACCTCATTAACAACATGCTCTGGCAAATGTTTGTCAAAAGCTTACATTTTTACAGAATTAAACTATTTTATTGATATGTAAAATAAAAAAAATGTGGGAGATGAGGTACTGCACCTGCTAAAAGCAATCAGTCAGCAATAACAGTCGTAGTACCCTCCATACAACCATCACACTTAGCCCTAAAAGTTACATCACAGACACTAACAGCTAAAATGAAGAGCTGCCTGACTTCATTGAGGTTAACCACAAGGTTTTGCCATTTTTTTGGGGATGTGGTGTGCATGGGGAGATTGGTATTATAAAATACATTTATTATGTAAAAGAAAGCAATATCAAGAGGAACTGCTATTTTGACAGGAAAAATCTTGTTGCTAACATACAAAGCCATCAATAACACTGCACCCACATACATATCCTCACTCATCTCAAGATATACTCCAGCTCGTTCTTTAAGATCTTCCCAGGATCTACAGCTCTTTTCTACACTGAACAAATGCTTTGATTCCCGGTTACAGGACTTCTCCCAGGCTGCACCTGCCCTCTGGAATAATCTTCCTTGTCTGTTAAGTTTATCCTCCACTCTCCAAACTTTTAAGCGCTCCCTTAAAACTCACCTATTCAGACAAGCTTACCAAATTCCTCAACCTACTCAACATGTTCTACTCTGCTTATAAACTATTCAGCAACAAATTCTAAGGGATAAGGGATTATGAAGGGCAGATTGATTGTGTTTAAACCATCTTTGGGGATGTTGCATGCAATGGGGTGATTTGTAATTAGTCAATGGAAATGTGAAAGGGAATTGGGAGATGAGTATTATAGGAGAGGTGGAAATATAAAAAAAAGAAAAAAAAAAGGAGAAACTCTCTTGTTGAAGATTATCTCGCTGGGGATTTTGCGGGTGAAACAGCATTGCCCACCCAATCCACCCAATTTATTTAGAAGATTTGGATTGCTAATTACATATTTGGTTTGTAAGCAACTGAGTTGTAACAGTTTATATACAAACTGGAACACACGCAATTGCTGATGGTGTGAGAATGTGGTAAATTATTGTGAGGTATTATTCTTCTTCAGAATATTTGCACAGAGGGTTTTTATGGCTGTCAATTTTGTAGTTTGACAATTCACAAGCCTTACCTTTTAAATGATAAATAAACATGTTGTTGTTGTGAGTTTTATCATATGTACCTTTCCTGTCATAAACAGATATTTTCTGCTTATGTGCTGTCACTCATTTGAAATGTTATTTTGTAATGTTCCTTAAAGGATTTCAACAGTAGCGTTTATGACCATCCTTTCTGTGAATTAAAAGAAAATGTTGATTACACATTTAGATTAAAATGTCATAATAATATTCAAGCATCATCAATTCCAAATCATGATCATTGTTTAAAATGATAGTGATTAATGATCCAGAAAAACCTTAATTATGCCAGCCTAAAATAGTGCTGAACAAGTAATCATGTTGATGTGTTCAGAAATAACCCTATAAAAACAGACACTAAGGTTCACAAAGACAATGAAGTTTGCCATTGTGTGTTTTCTTTAAATTGAATATTTAATAAACTGGAAATGTGAATAAAAGTTGCCTTGATTGCTTAGTTAGGTACATTTTGCAGCAATGGATATAATGTTATTAGTTAGTAAATACTAATGTCTTTATTGGGGAGATGGATTTTACCAGCAGGGGCGTAGCTAAAGGTTTATGGGCTCAGGTGCAAAAGCTCAACTTGGGCCCCCCCCTTATAACAAAAATACAATTTCAAAAATTAAATCTGTTTTTATTGTAATCCAGCGTGTACATTATGTTAATACTAGCACTCTAGGACTTATGCTTAAAAAATACTAAAACCTACAAAACTGAAGCTTTTAATTTCCATAATTGTTATGATGATAGTCACCATATAAAAGACAAGGGACTAGATCCTGGTTACCCCACTCTGCTAGCACGCCAGTCATTTCCACCATCAGGGGCCACATATACTAAACTGCAGTAAGGGAGAGGTGGATGGATTGAGTCTTAGTCAGGGACCATGTACACAATTATAATAAAGTTTTCTCAGAAGTGCCTATCATTATATTATTGTATCTTACAGAAAAAAAAGATTAATAGTAAAAATCTGAGTATTTAGAGGAGAAGGAAGTGAAGGAGGGGATTACACAGAAATAATAATAATAACAACACTGTGCCTAATGAGTTAATGAGAAAATGGGCATTACATCAGACACCCCTTGCAGACATGGTATAGCACATTCCTTCCCTGCTGCTGTAATACTAGTCAGAGGGGCTATCACAGTCACTGACCCCAGAGCCCAGGATCCAGGAGCTGATCCATAGTAATGGAGTAAGGGGAAAACAAATGTATACGTAGGTAAAACCAAACATTGATCTGCAGGGGAGGCAAATATAAACTGTGTAAACATAATTCAGAGGTGAGGTGTCTGAGTGAAGAACACTACTCGGCGCCCTACGAAGGAAGACCCCCTTTTTACCGCAAGTAAGGCCTACCTGTACCAGGGGATACCTCTCCCTATGTCCCTAGGTCGCGCCTCACGCACAGGACTGTATATCCTAGAAAAAGAAACAGATTAGCACCAGAACCAATACACTAGCGTGAAATGGAGAGGGGTGCAGTGGAATGAATGGGAGTAAAAAAGAAGAAGGAAAGAGAG
>JABWIB010002446.1:14609-27161 GCA_016617825.1 Platyplectrum ornatum | reverse complement strand
GTTTTATCCTCCATTGCATCAGCTCCACAAGCAGCAAGATATATATTAAACCTCTGTTTAAATCTTTTCCAGTTTTCAGACAAGTTGCCAGACATGAGCATGCCTGCTGGAGGACACAGCCTATCCATTGNTACTCACTGTTTTATGTNACCAGAACACAAGGCAGATATACAGACACTGTGTGTCACAGCTTTACAGACTTCAGGAGGATTCTTTCACACTCTCAGCTCTAGCAGTCCANTTAAAACTTCTTCTGACACCATGTTTTGTTAGTATATAGTAAATGAGTTCATCAGGACACTGAAGCATGGGTGGGCACTGCTGAGCTCTTTATTCAGCCATCTTCNGACTCCAGGTACATTGCACACTGAACCCACACCCACTTCCCAGCATCCCACATGGTCTTAGGGAAAGATTCAAGCATAAACCAATAAGTAAGGGAGTGTATCCAAACATTAAACATATCTAATGCAATAACATCACAATATGTATTGCTATTATCCAACATTATTTAGATTTCTTGTAGGCCCTACGAGTGCGGGATGCTAGTATGCAGGCTTGCTACATGGATAGTGCAAAGTAATGTCTCTTTCGGAAAAGTGCCTAAAGTTCCTAGAATAACTAGTAACTGTTGTATCCTTCAAATAAGCCTAGTGTTCTTGTAAAAGAGGCTGCAGGAAGAAATTCAAAAATGTAGATACCGGTTGCAGGAGAGAGTCTCTAGCTGAAATTATGGGGCGACCTGACAGGTTATGTAGAGCTTTGTGTACCTTGGGTACTGTGCATATAATCGGTATTTTCGGATACTTAGTTATTAAAGCATCCATGACTGCATTATTCAAAATATCCAGTAGAAGGGTCTTAAATTTGGGGTTGGATCTTAGGTCAAAACTTGTACCCTTCAGAGTCTGTTGATTGGCGATAGATCTCCTGGTAGTAATCAGTCTTGTACTGAATGACAATACCGCCACCTTGAATGTTCTTTCTTTAAAACTGTCATAAATAGTATGTGGAATCAATTCCTTATCAGGTTGATTATCAAAGTACTCCCATAATCTCAAGGTCCTGCCCAATTTAAAATGATCTTCATGCCATTCAAATGCATCAAATTTTGATGTAGGGATAAATGATAACCCCAGGGTTAAAGACTTCTTCCTCCTCTTTGGTCAGTGTCCTGTCTGTTAAATTATAAATTTAACTTTTCTCTGGTGTAGGGCTCTTTTTGACGTTTTTACTGAAGCCCCCTCATCTGGTAGGTCTTCTTGGCCCCTACTTTGCACCATGTTTGGAAATCTCGTGGGTTTGTCCTGAAAACCCTGAGATGCTAATAATGGTCTTTCTGCATCGCTATCTGATGTCAGTGGTTATTTCACCTTGTGCTGGGTGCACCCTCTGCCTGGGCCCCCTAGATCTATATTGTCTCTCTTCCTGGGTTCTGTTGGTACGTGTCAGGCACTTGTACACTCTGTTCTCTGCATAGTCTTCTTGGACCTTCCGTGGGAATCACGAAAATAATTTGACAGTGTTATACTGTGGAGCCTGCAATCAGTATTTCTTTTTGAGTCTAATCCATTCTTGGAATAATTCCTTATTAGGGATCTGTGCCTCTGATTCTTGTAGTTCTTCTGTAAATAGGATTGCCTCAGCCTCCACTTACGAAAAAGATAAAATATCTCTCCTCTGTAATATCAGGGGTGTCATGTTATGTTCCACATTAGATGCACATTAGATGCAGTCATATTTATCCATAGTGACAGTTCGGTATAAGTAATGTCCAACAATAATTCACATTGAGGGTGCTTTGTTTAAAAAGCCATAGCCTCTTTCTAAATATCTCTCATTTGAACATACAATGAGTTAAAAACATTTCTAACAGTGCATCTCCTGAAAAGTGATAAAAGTAACTATATATTAATATAAGCTATGTATATCTGCATGCCTTTGGTATGTCACAGACTAAAGATAAGAATCTGTGAAAAAAAAAAGGAAATTTTAGAAATTCTAAAATGGGTAAGACAAATTTTACTTTGTTGGTAGCCCTTAGAAAAGGTTATAAATAATTGATTATACTGATATTTCAAACTATTTGCTTCCTTGCATTAGCATCACAAAAGTCTTATATTTTCACTTAATGATTCTGACTTCTTAGATAGATAAAAGTAGTCACTGTGCTATGTAGTATCATAGTGTGCATTGATTATGGACTACAAAAAGACATGGAGAGAAAACTATTTAAATCAGAAGGAAAATTATAGACAAGCCTTTAAAGGTAAAATATAGAAGACCATATTCAATAAGTTTTAAGTTATGGTGAATGTAATTAAAATATGAATAGTTTTAAAGTTTATGGCAGTATACTTATTTTCTCTAAAAGTGGTTGTAAGAAGACTAATAAATACGTAGATGAATGCCTGATTGTACCATCCAGTGGGAAAAATTGAGGGTTAGAAGCATTTGCACAAACAGGTGCAAATATTTCCCATAAACAATATATTTATTATGCAAAGTATAATGGCCGATTTTGGAAAATCCTGGCTGATGCTTATTGCTAACAAATACCAAGTACCTTTATTTTTTCTCTAAAGTTGAGTTACATATCATCATGTCTGAACTTATTCTTTTTGCACATCTTAAAATTGCCCTCCCTTATATTTCAACATAGTTTTGCTAAATTGCATATTAGTTCCCTTTATTACAGCAATTCCCAGATCTAGGTCAGTCCCAGTGTGCTCCATAGAAGAAGACACAGGATGACCAAACTTTTGAAAGAACAGCATGAAAAGCCATTCCGTAATGTATAACGACAAGCCTTAATTATTTAGGAGAGAGTCTTTAGGGCAAGTCTTATCAGATGAAAATAATGAGATTTTCAAGGAACAACACAACACATACTGTGAAACAAGGAGACTGTTATGTTTTGGGGCTGTTTTGTTGCACCTGCCAGAGGGTACCTTGAATTTGTGTAGGAAAAAATAAAATCTCAAAATGTAACAGCATTCTGGAGCAAAACATACTGTCCATTGTACAAAGGCTCTGTCACACTTGTAGGTCCACAGTTCCCTGATAGGATAATGACACAAAACACACAGCAAAAAAAGGGAGAGAGAGGGAGAGGGAGAGAGAGAGAGAGAGAGAGAGAGAGAGAGAAAAGAGAGATAATAAGCAAGGCATAGGGAATGCTCAGGAAAGAAAGAGGGCCAAGGAGAGAAGGTGAGGGAGAGAATAGGGACCCACAAGACATGAGACCGCTGAGGGAGCCTACAAAGAATCAGGCAATGTCGACTATGCAGCAGAGAGAAGTCAGGGGCACGGTGAACAGGGAGCCAATGAAAGAGTGCGGGAGGAAACCGAAGGAATCTCACGCAGACACAGGGAGAACATACAAACTCCACACAGATAAAGGTTTGCCAGGGAATTAAAACTGCAAGGCACAAATGCAAATCACCAGGACCACCACCAGGATCACCTGGGCCCGGGACTCACAATATCCCAGGCGGCCAGGCCCCCCACTGCAGGAGACTGTCAAGCCTTTAGGAGCCGGCCACTGCCGGGGTTGGGGGGACGGCCGGGCCCGGGACTGTAGGACTGGCTGATGGCGGCCCTGCTAATCACTGAGCAACCATATGCCCAATATGATGCTTGTATGTGTGCTATGTACAGAATGTGGTAGGTCTGTGAAAAGTGCTTGAGTTTCGTTCTTGTGTTTATGAATTTTAATGAAATGGAGTGTATGATAATGGTGTCTGAGCTTTGTTGTATTTTGTCTTATTTTAATAAATGAAAATGGTAATTAGATGGTTAATGCAGCATGTTCATCACAGCATTTGGGGATTGCATGTTTGGATGTAGTGATTTGGGTTATAGATGAAAAGTTTAAATGAACAATAGTTTCCTTCTACATCATCAGCTGCATTTTGGTGATAAGGGACTCTGTGGGTGTCTGTGAGACACAGAAAAAGAGAAGTTTGTAAGCAATTAGGGAGCAAATTAGAGATTTGTTTTTCATTAAAAATCCTTTTCCCTAGATCAATAAAGAAAATCTATTTCTTTATTAAATGGCACATATAAGAAAGTCAGAACTGAGAGTTTTATACAGAACATCTGGAGAACATTGTCACAGCCCAGAGCAATTACCAGACAGAATTGAATTTATTACTATTAGTAGGGGAAGGTAGATATTATAATTGGGCATTACCCCTGGGAGAACAGTAGACACAGTGAAATAAATGATGGCTGCATGTACACCTCAGTATAGCATTACATTTAAACTATACTTTCTCCTCAAGGACAAAAAGTACAGTGGGAGAATCAGTCAAAGCAGAGCATTTATAAAAAAANANANAAAACAAAGGCCTTTATCATGTGCCAGCTATGTTTAACTCTCTGACTATGCAGAACAGTCCCTGCATCCGAAATGTTGAAATGATTGCCAGGGAAACAATGCCTTCACAGTTTAAAAAGGTAAGACTTGGACCGGCTGAATAACAGAAAAAATGTATAAACATAAAATTACATGTTTTATTGTTATATTTATTACAGTTATTCTTTTCATAATATATAGTGCATCTATTATCAAATATCATATGGCATGTTTAGTTCCACTCATTTGAAGTTATACAAAACATCTAAATAAAAATTTGAAAACCTTAAATGACACAATCATCAACTATTGTTGCAAACATGACTTTTCAAACTCTTTTTCTATGTTAAGTAAGGTTGTAAGAGTAGCAATGGTTAAAAAGTGGGTACTTAGATATTTGTATAATGAGGTCTAGTCAGTGGTCCAAGTGGTAATTGAGAACTGGTAGTATGGACGTTTAGATGTGGCGGTATGAAAAGAGAATATAATAGAAGTGAATTGAGATATATGCATTTTAATTAAATCGGAGAGAAAGGTGACAGCATGGAATACCACCGTATAGACCCTGTTTAGTACTGGAGATTCCCTCCGAATATTGTGCTTAATTATATCAGCGCAACAAAATTTCATTTTTCAATCCAGTCCCAAATGAAGATGTTGATGTTCAAAGGTGGATTCAAAGGGAGATTATTACTAAAGATGCACATCATGGATCAGAGATTTGTTGCTGTTTTTTGATATTTTCTTTTTCCCAGGCAATATTTCAAATGTTCTGAATCCTTGTTATTACAGATGGTTGAATATTAATCTAACACACAATTCAACGTCTATCTATTGATCATATTTTCAGAAATTTTACTGGCTGATTTTAAAATTGGTATTTACTTTTGAAAGTGAAATAAGCAGAAAAAGGTAATTAAAATTATATAAATATTCTTTAAGCTAGATGCGCCACATTAATGTTTTCTTTAGTCTATCAGACACTTCTCCTGGTAACCTGAGCGGGCCTGCAAATCTCCTGGGGCCTGAGGTGAGGTAGTGATTTTTATATAAATTTATTATAAACGTTGTTCATAGTAATACTTTTGTTGTTGTTATTATATGGCAGGGGTTCTCAAACTATTTTGCTCTGGGACCCCATCTGGCAAAAAATGTTTTACACGGCCCCAGCAAGTTACTGCCAAACATTGCCCCTATATATTTTCACCAAGACATCAGATTATCATTTTAAACAGTGGAAAGTATATGTTTTGTACCAAACTATACAGCTTCATGNGGTTAATTGGGGGGGTTAAAAGAAGCTTAAAGGTTCCCTTTAACTCTTCGGAAGTGGTTCAGCGAAGCAGTATAGGTGGCCACGGGCTGCCAATCACCAACTACACGCATGTATCACAGTGGCACCCCACTAGTGTCTGGTGCCAGTGGGTCCCATAGCTCCTGGCCTACCACTGGGACATGGTCTCTCTGAGAAAGTCACGACCCCATCCACATGTGGTTGCGACCCACTGTGGGGTCCCGACCCACAGTTTGAGAACCGTGGTTATATGGCAAATTATAACTTTTATAAATTATATATCAAATTATATATCAAATAGGCTTAAAAAAGTCAATACCTACAATGCCAGGTTTGTAGGTTATATTGTTTTGAGTAATTTTATTTCTGAAACCATCATATTTTTTACTTTTGAGACTGTTAATAAAATAAATAATGATTACTATTATATACTAAAGTCTTAAGGAAAGCATTAGATAACATATAAAAAGATTTCTGGTTACAGGAAGTTCTAATAGTAAATTAATACTTTTCTTAATACAGTTTTAAAAGGATTCTTATATTTATGGAGATAAACTTGCCTAATGATTAATTCTGCATGATAAATCTAAACTTAAATGCATTCATTGCATCACTTTAATTAATAATGTGGGCATAATATCAAACCATAAAAATACCCACTGTGATCTACACCTTATTAATATCTCATTAATACGAAGCCATTATTGCTTTCACATTTGAAAGATATACTACAAACNTGAATATCATATGTAAAGCTCAGGAGAATTAGACTTTCAATGACTTCAAGTAAAATTATGATAATCTGCAAAGTATGTAATTATGTCAATGTGAATANTGCTTCTTAAAACTTCAAGGAGAACCTCTGAGATTTGTTTGTATGAACAAAGTATATTGTAAAACCTGTAAAGGGGCTTACCCTTCCTAACACATAANGTGCCCCGTCCAATTGGCGTAGTCACTCAGTACTGTCACTGTAGCTGTTGTTGAGAGAGGTTCACTTCTGAGGATATAATGTATTCAGCTCTACTACAGCAGGGAATATCATTGAGGAGTCCGTCACTTGCACTCACAGTAGTTCTGCAACCACAAAGCATTTCTGTCACTATAATTTCATACACAGGTGAAACCACCATGCCACCCTATCTTTATATCTCCTACAAAAATGTGAATAATACCAATTTTCATGACATTACGCATTATGGTCTGGATTTCCTTAACTCTGGGGGAAAAAGCAAGTAAGGAAAAGTGGATATATTGCATATAGCAACCATATTCCTATTACATACTAGAACATGCCAGCTAAATCGAATTGGATGCTATCTTCATTTATGCAATCAATGTAGCATATATAGTTTACCCAACGCACATCCACGTCATTTAAATATAAATTTTCTGTTTATTGCCAGAACCTGAACAACCGTATGTGATTATGTACCACCTTAGGGAGTGTAAATGAAAAAAATTATAATTGGCTGAAAATATGGGAAGCAATCTGGGTAGGGGGTGTCCTGAAAAGTGCACATACAGTAAACTGTAATAAAGAGTGCAGCATTAAAAACATGTATTTAAAGGAATCCACCTTTTCCAAAGTTTTCACAACAAGTAGTAAAGTAAAATTGTTCTACACTACTGGATACTGAAAATGAAACTGATTTGGGGTAATGCTTATGGTATGGTTGTGTCTCAAGGAGAGTGTGATTGTACTTCCTGGAAGGTGATTGCCACTACACTGTAATTGATAATGGCCTATATTTCAACAGATGTATCCACTGACCAATAAAATAATGGCACACACTGGNTTAGTTTAGCTTAAATATTATAACAGTATATTACAACTTCAGCTTAAAAATACTTGAGTTTAGTATAAAATGAACACAACGAATTGCTAAAAGTTGGAAATTGTAACCAATGTAAAATAAGTTTTAATTTTGACAGGTCATCAAACATGTAGAAGGGGTCAAGAATCAATACACAGAATCCAAACAATAACAATGCACCTGAAGGGCCTGATNCAGGAAATGAAAACACATTCTGTATTTCATTAAACCCCATGTACATACTGGGAGGCTTATGTTCGATCCTAATGCAAAGGAAACTGCCATTCTAGATTAGAACTGAATTCTGCAAGCTTATGTATAGACACAACAGCAATGCAGATACATAACCAAATAAGTTACCTTCCTTACAAATAGAAATACGAGTGAACTTTTAGTTTTCTTTTTATATTATGGAATTAGGTGTTATGCAATTTCCTGTGCTACACAAGTGGGTTGTATTAAAATCTAAGCAGACTAAAGAGGTATGACACTTTCACAGAGGGGTACCTTCCGAATATCTTATGACAGATGAAATAAGATATTACTTATAAAACTATACAGCGCTATAGACAATTGTGTAAGTAAGTCTGGGGGAGTGAGCGCTCTGCTGGGGAGGTTTGGCTAGTGTCTTCCCAAACTAGGATTCTTAACTGAAAGAGAGTGGAAACCACTACTTTCTTTTGCGGTAATTTTGGTGTATGGCACTTGCTGCGCTAAAAAGAAGTGTGGTGTATAGAGGTCAGTGAGTATGTGGTATTTTGGAGGTAGTTGTAATGCATGAGTAAAGTATTTATTAGTGAAACATTGTACAGGATAATGGAGGTTTGACTGTTGTGGGTAAGTATATGCTTCTTCGATGGTCTTGTTGGGTGTGCCCTCGTTTGGTGGTCCCGGAGGTGATACAGCAGAAACCAGGTTTCTTCCACTGTGGAACCTGCATCAACTGCACCTCTCTCAGTCTCAACAACACAAAACCACTGACCTCTTTNACCTCTCATTCCACTGACACCACATACTAAATCAAGGACCCACTAACCTGCAACTCCAAAAATGTAATCTATCTCCTGCCCTGCCCATGCGGCCTGCAATATATAGGCCGGACTAACAGAGCACTGAAAACATGGATAAGTGAGCACATCAGAAACATCAAAAAAGGCTATGAAGCCCACAGCGTATCAGCACACTTCCTGGAAACACACAACAAGGACCCAAGAGGCCTAAAATACAGCGGCATAGAAAAAGTCAAAAACAACTGGCGAGGTGGAGACCCCCTACAGAACATCAATAAAGCAGAACTAAAATGGATTTTTAAGATGAAAACCCTGCAACCCAAAGGGTTAAATATAGATATGGACCTTTCACCCATTCTATAAACCCACACCTATCCTCCCTCCCCCGCCCCCACCCCTCCACACCTCACTCCAATCACCTTAAGAAACATCACCCAACTCCACCCTCTACCCCTCCCTCCCCCACACACCCACTCCCATATATACCTCCACACTCACATAGTCACCTCAATCATCCCTGATGAAGTCACGCTGCAAGTGATGAAACGCGTTAGAAAAAAGACTACAGACACCGAAAACTTTTATTAATCAGCACCCTGTGAATAAACCCCCCCCCTGAACATCCAACACAGCTGGAGACCATCGGTAACTAGAAAACTCTCTGTGGACTGAGCTCCCCTCCTGCATACAGAGCCGGTTACCAGCGGCAACAAGCGACACCAGAACACTGCGCCGAACACTGCCCGTGGAATCCAAAGAGCAATTCCACCACCGACCGCTCTACAGACAGGCGCACACCAGTGACGTCAACGCCCCCCACGCTGTCGGCCGTTCTATAGACAGGCGCACACCAGAGACGTCAACGCTCCCAACGCTGCCGGCCGCTCCACAGACAGGCGCACATCAGTGACGTCGGCGCCCCCGTCATATCGCCATAAATCCGCTGCAAAGATCCCGGACGTACTTCACCATCTGCTGCATTCTTTTTGTCGCTCTCTCTCTCCCTCCCTCCTCCCCCCTCCCCCTCTACAACCACGAGCATACCTGACTGGAGGACACAGAGGAGGAAAAGCCTGCCACCAATACTAACCGCTACCGAACAAGAGAGAACTCCGTGAGTACACTACTATCTTTCCACATTAACACCACCTAAACATACTTCACTATATTGTTCCTTTTTTCCCCTTTTCTTTTTTTAACTGCCATTGAGAAATCACCTCCGGGACCACCAAACGAGGGCACACCCAACAAGACCATCGAAGAAGCATACAGTATACTTACCCACAACGGTCAAACCTCCATTATCCTGTACAATGTTTCACTAATAAATACTTTACTCACGCATTACAACTACCTCCAAAAAGAGCTATATCACTTTACCAAGACCACCACATACTCACTGACCTCTATACACCACACTTCTTTTTAGCGCAGCAAGTGCCATACACCAAAATTACCGCAATTGTGTAAGTAAGATTATATACAAAGGATGGCTGAAGCAGAGCTGTTGATATTAAATATAAAAAACTGCAGATATATAAAAGAAATAACCAATAAAATGATAAATCATATATAATATCAAACGTGGCAAGACATTAGCTATAGTCTAATTGTCAACTTGAATGGTGGTGTATTTAAAAACAGGCTTAGTGAGGGTGGCCAGCCCGGACTCACCGATCCAGGTGACGATCTAGGCTTTTTTAAGGATTACTCTATATCAGTGGTTCCCAAACTGTGTGCCGTGGCTCCCTGGGGTGCCTTGACGCTGTCATCGGGGTGCCGCGGAATGTTTTTTCTGACGTAGTGCACGTTGCTAGTGTTACTTAGAAGTGCAATTTTACGTCCTGTTTTGGAGCAACACAAGATTTAATGTCAACCTGAAGTATTTCTGTCTTTACCTAAATAGTTTTTACACTATTCTGATTCAAAAACTTAAAAAATGGGAAAATATTTTGTCTTAGGGGTGCCTTGAAATGTTATGGAAGACTCTTGGGGTGCCTCGACTGAGAAAGTTTGGGAACCTCTGCTCTATATACTTAAAAGTGGTTATTGTTTCCCCGCAGTATCCTCAGTAAAAGGCTGTTTTTTACAAACAGCAGCCATCAATAACATATTGGGTGTAGCAATATTTATCTTGAAATTCCAAACTCTTTTTCTTTGTAACTTTAAAACATTNTTAAAGGATGTCCTGTAATGTATCTATGACTCATACATTGGAGATTCACTTGCTGATGACCTTGAGTAATTGATCTGAATTACCTCGTTGTCGAGATACTGTTTATGGGCAACATTACTACAGGCATTACATTGCTAAGGCAGTATATGACTTTTTCTGATATGAATCATTTGCTCTAATACCTGTACTATCATACGAATCAAGAAGCCATCCTAGTTAAACCTGCGAGAATAAATATAGATTTCTTTTCATCCTAGTGTACTTAAATAATGGACTATATATTACTTTTTAGTGAAGTTGACGGAAAAAGCTCTTGCTTGACTTACCGTGGTAAGAATAGCAGGGGAAATATCTATATAAAATATCCTTCTTCAGATCTCTCCAAAGGAGGAAATAGAGAGTAATTTCATCCACTATGACTTTTACATGACAATTTAGCTACCACATACATTAAGGTTGATAAGGCAGTTTATGCTGCGTAAGAGTTGTGAATGCTTTTGCTCCAAGCCAATAGTATCTCACTGTAAAGAGAACTTTCTTGTATTAAAAACTTAGTGATGCGTGACATTTCAAAACAGCAGCGAGGCACTTCAAGACTCCTTTACATTTAGATTGAAACCAGGGAATAGCACCCTATATAAAAATGTAAATTACAGTGTGATTGATAGGTGCTTGTCTACTGACTTCTGTGGACCAGATAAGGGAGTATTATAAATGAATTATTATGCCATAATAGAACTCACCCCTTCAAGTGACAGTGATAATGTTGGCAATTGCATGTACTGCAACACTGTGGAAATGGATCCAAACATCCAACAATCGGTCTATTTACGTGTGGCCAGATGGTAAAGAGTACAGTTTAAAATTCTGTAAAAGTAAAAGAATGCACAATCAGATCTTTGGATGGGGTTGTGATTGCCTTGGTACACAATTTTCTAATTCATCATTTATTATATGGAGGCTAGATTCATACCTCATTTGACCATTTGTATATGTGTGCATATGTGCACAAGCTTTCCTCACTTCAACTCTTCGACTGAACATGACCTATATTTTTATACATTATAGTTAATAAACATTGAACTCCAGTTTACACAAATTGGCCTTAGTTAAAGTAAAACTAAATCAAGCTTTGTACTTTAGTTATGCTGGGTACACACTTACTTGTTTTTGAAAAGATCAGTGGATTTGATGCTTTGTTTCTTGGTGATCATCTATAAACTATCCCAGAAACCCTTACTGCAAAAACATGCTGCAATTACAAAGATATACTAATGGGAATCTTTTGTACACGCTAGCTTTTTTTTTTTACAGATATTGGGACACAAACTTCTCTCACTTCTGCATCCAATTCTGCTCACAGACATGGTGTAAGAACTAGAAGTGGCGGAGGTAGAGGAGACAGGAAAAAGAAAACAACAAATGTGATTGACACATTTCTGAAAGGCTCATGTTACAATTTATTTATGTTCCTTATACAATATGTATGACTCATATTCTAAATGGGTTGTATTATGCTTGTAAAAAGTTTTATTATGTTAGAATGATGGTGCAAATCTGGTTTTATGCAGATAATTGTGTTCTGTTCAAACATTTTGATGTTGTGTTCTAAAACAAAACCATATATTAAGAAAAAAAAGTTGTTTTTAAATCATTTGTTTTTATTTTACATTTAGAAATTACTCTCCAAATTATATTTGCAGGAGTAAAATATCGAATTAATATTTCATAGTTCATAAACCACGCTGCCTCTTTAAATATCAATAATGGAATTTTAAAAAGGGCTGAATTTGGCCCAGTGCTTTACGCTGAATTAGAATATTGTTGTTATTGTGCCTGATAGGTGATATACTTGTAGAATGTCTGGTCTGGTGCAATGCAGTGGATGTCATGCA
>JABWIB010002444.1:24638-41805 GCA_016617825.1 Platyplectrum ornatum | reverse complement strand
TGCATGCAGGGAGAATACTTTATTGTTGCATGTTGCACACAGATACTGGCCAGCGTTACTGTTACACTGTTATTACACTTGTGCTGGAAACATCATCTCTCACCTGTAACACTGATTGCAATGAATTCAATTGCAATTTACTCATTATAGTATTACCCAGGTGTAACTCTCACCCCCCTGACACTCATCACGGTATCACCCAGGTGTAACTAGCACAAGAATATAAAATAAAATTATAATATACACACACCAGCCTGGCTGCTGAACGGATGTCACACAGGCCCCAGGTGACTCCATGTGACTCCCCTGCCCTGGATTATCCAGATGGCTGGCGGGGAGCTCTGCTGTACAGACATAAGGGATTAGCACAGCTGGAGAGAACTTCAGGCGACAAATTGCAATCTGTGATTGATTGTGGATAATGGAGAGAGCCAAAGACCCGAGCTGGAATGTGAAAGGCACTTTATATCATTTACATGGAGGAAATATTTGTACCTAAAAGAGGGGGGGTGAAGAGCGTCCAGATGTGTGTGCTTATGTCGTCTCAAGGTTGTTTAAGGTAAGGCCAGCCTGCCAAGAGACGACATTAATCATTCACCTGCCCCATTGCAGTTTACAATCCAACTAAAGCTACGATACTTCTCTATGATTCCTACAGCAATGACGTATGAATTGGGTAATACTGTGTCTGGACAGGAGCTTGGCCGGACCTGGAGCACTCAGTTCCTGTGTCATGAGGGCGCAAGAGATATTATTATATTCTAGAAACATCTGCTGCGGCTGGTGGAAGATAAGAAGTGTCACTGAAGTGTGTTGTGGCTATGCTCCTCGCCCTGCCCTATACAGGAAGGGCATTATCTGCCGCCCTGCCCTCCCTCTGCACTTGCTCATGCTGCGTTTACCATCTACTATGGGTTGTAAGGAGCAGAACAAGAGCAAAGGAACATTACAATTGAATGATTGAAGTATTTACACACACACACAGTGCCTCATGGTGAACTTTGCAATTTTAACATATTCAGGATAAACAGCCCTATTCAAATGATGGGTATTCACAAGCATACACAATAAAGACATACAGTGCGCTCAAATGGCCGGGGCATTCCAGTATTGTGCAAAGTTCAGATTTATGCCTAGTGTGTGTCTATGTATGGGCTTAATTATGCAATCTTTGGCCCAGTTTCAGACTCTATGCACTATTGACTTACTCACAAATTACTCAAGAGTGGGTAAAACATGTTGAATTGCTATGGAGGTAAAATGAATCTTAGTGTTTGCATGCAGGGAGAATGCGCACAGATACTGACCAGCGTTACTGTTACACTGTTATTAGACTTGGGCTAGGAAACATCATCTCTCACCTCTAATACTGTTTGTAACTAATGAAATTTAACTCCACTGCAATTTAACATGGGTTGCCCACTCCAAGTCATGAGTAAGTCATTAGTGCGTGAAATCTGCATCTGATCCATTGTTCTTCCTGCCATATTAAAGTATTACCAGTGATGATACATCTTGGGAATCTCCCACAATTGCATTTGTTTAATAAAAAAAACTACTCCCACCTCAATGAATCAGTGTTCATGTAGCATCAATATGTCCTTTTTCTATACATTAAGGCACCATTCAGAGAACGCTCTGTACCTCATCCTGCAGAACCAGCAGGGACAGAGCATCCACAGAAACAGGACAGGCAGGGGACAGTCAGGGAGACCAGAGAAGTAAAGGGGCTCAGGGTGTACAGAGAGGCTATTGGCACAGGTAGTGAAAGGGGGACCTGAAGCAGGAGGTCTCTGTATGGAAGAGTGGATGTGCAGCATAAGGAAAACTTACCCAGTCTATAAACCTAAATATTCAGACACATTAAAGTCCTTTCTAGATGCTACACTATTGTCACTGTGATTGTGTCATCACTTCTAACCACAAGCTTTTGTTTCTTACAGAAAAAGAAGAGGAGAAGGATTGATCGCTCCATGATAGGGGAGCCCATGAACTTTGTACATCTGACACACATTGGCTCAGGAGATATGGGCGCCACTGATGGACTTCCTAAGGTATGTCATGAAGGACCTATTGTGACAGTAACATTCATGAGTATGCAGCCTATCCCACATGCACACCTCCAGGTTCCTATCATGCTATGTCAGGTGTTAGTTATAGCTATCCTGTCGGGAGCATGCTGGGAGATGTAGTTTCCCTGCAGATGGAAGTAGGCTGCCTATGTCTGTACTAGTGTCTGGAGGATATTAGTCTGCTAGTGTCGTGGTGATGGCACCTAACTAAAAGGCTGCATTGGTTCTACATGTAGAGCTGCTGCCTCTCTGCATTTAGGCTATTATTAAGTCTCCCCTCAGCTGCCTGGACTATTGTTTATACTGTAATACCTGTACTGTGAGAGAAACCACAGGGATGACACCCATCAGTGCACAGTGTCTTGTATTGATGCAAAGTAGTTTCCTGTAAGATATGTAGCAGAAGACACCCAGGTCTAGCCAGCATCTGCTCAGACCATCACCTCATCTACCTTCCAGACCAGCTGAACTGTCTCATTGACCTATCCAGTTGTGACGAACAGTGGATTGGACAATAATTGGATATGTACTTCAGCTTAATCTGGGGTGAAACAAGGCCAATAGACCACACATATTCTGCACATTCACCACCCCCCTCCTATAGGTCATATATCAGAGTGTCCCAGCATAGGGAAGGTGTTTACTCGTAATTCCTTAAGAGAACATGGTGTCCTCATCCCATATGCCAATGCTGGGGTCAGTCCCAGACTGGAGAATCCATAACGTCATATTGTAGACACCCAGCACTGCTGCACTTCATTATGAGTAACCAGTCCTGTCATTAAATAGGTAAAAGTAACTTGCATACAAATGGCAACATCAGAGTTTGTCTTTTGCTTTGCAGGGTGGAGCAATGCAGGAGCAGATGAGATCTAAATGTGGCCATGACAGACGGACTAACTCCCGGGTGTTGTAGCTGTTCTCAATGTAAGGAATAGAATCATTTGTAGTTACAGATGACGCAGCGAGTGAGTCAGAGGTTATATTACCTGCAGGCTTATTCATATCACAGGCTTGCTGGTTGCTTCTAAATAGAAATAATCATAATTAATATAATACTTGTTCATGTGTTTCACCATTTATATTTAGTTTTTTCTGTTAATTGTCATTGTCTATAGATTGTGAGTCACTTAGGGGGAGGGGATACAGTGTGTTACTGATTATGATGTGTAGTGTTGACGTATTTCCCGGATATTGACAAAAGGACAATTTTCTCTCTATACTGATAGTATATCTTTTCTACGCTATTTCGCTTGCACGCTTTATCCAGTGCTGGTATCAGTAAACAAATAGAAAGGAGAGGTAGGGAGTTCCAGCGACATGGGTGAGAGTATAAAGCACCTACTTTGCTGTTTTTCATTACAGGCGAGCAGTGTGAATGAGCCATAACACTGATGTAGCAACAATACATTTCTAGCAACAGTAGAAAACGAAATAGATTTACAGTTATATTGAATGCTTTACCATTTCACATTACATTCATTGATATGAAACTCACAGCCACATACAAATGTCAAAAACAATTAATATGGATTTATATCATAACTAATAGAACTTCTGAATTAGGGTAGGACACATGGAGTTATACTGATGTCAGTCAGTATGTGGGTAGGGGCGCAATTCATGCAAATCCTACCCCTGCACAGTATGTTTGTTTTAAAGCATCTAGAGCAATGAAGCACTTATAACTGTAAGTGTAATAGTAAGCTTCAAATTGCCTCGCAATGAAGTAACAAAATATTTAAAAGGGCTTATAAAAAGTTAAATGGCCACTACCAAAATATATCCCTAATGCATGTAATTAGGAATCTGTAGTGTGGCTCTTCGGGGGCGGGGACTGAGTGGTGGGTGCAGGGAAAGGCTGCACAGGTGGTGAGTGGGAGGATGAACTGGGCAGACTAGATGGGCCATGTAGTTCTTATCTGCCGTTGTATTCTATGAAGTGAACTGACGTCCTGTCTGCATTTCATCCAGCAGGTAATGAACGCATTATAAGAGCCATCGCGAAGAGCAGGAACAACGCACAGTGGTGAAATCACTGGATAAGTTATTCAATCTTCCACACCATAGTGATTTATTTGTATTTTTCAGCAAATCTATTTGGGGGGAGGGAAGGGAGGGAGGGGGAGGCTGAAAAGAAATATCTGAAGAATGTGCAATATTTTTATAGTACATTTTTTAATAGGTGATCGCTTGTTTTTTGCCAGACTGATCCCTGCTGTATGTGTAATGCCATGAACTATTTATGTGCAGATATTGCTTTAGTTTTGGCTGAAACGAGTGAAGCGATGCCAGATGTTAAAGGTGAAAGCACTTCATAGACTGGTGTTTATCGGACATACCTATGTTATCTGCAACTTCACATTCCAACCTATTGATTGTACACTGAAAAACATTACAGATTGCATAGGATAGGCGTTCACCCCGAGGCCTGGCTTACACAGTGTTGTGTTCTACTTAGGAATACATTCTGGTTTTTATACATTTAAAGTGTAGATTGAAAAATGACTAAAAGGAAAAAAAACTATTGCCATGTAAAGCTATCCATCTATGAAACAGTTTAGCCGCAGAGTGTTACATAATTTAACACAGACAACACTGCCCTTAATACAGATGTACGATCCCACTTTCTACTGGTAAAAGCAGAATACATAGGAATCTTATGTTGCCATAAAAAAGGTGCATGCATATAACATGATTGCTGCTGTAACAATGCACACATTAGCATCTGGGACTGGATAAGAGGATATCAGGAGGAAAGGTACACCTGGGTAATACCATGATGAGTGTCAGGGGGGTGAGAGTTATACCTGGGTAATACCATGATGAGTGTCAGGGGGGTGAGAGTTGCACCTGGGTAATACCATGATAAATGTCTGGGGGTGAGAGTTACACCTGGGTAATACCATGATGAGTGTCAGGGGGTGAGAGTTACACCTGGGTAATACCATGATGAGTGTCAGGGGNGGGGTGAGAGTTACACCTGGGTAATACCATGATGAGTGTCAGGGGGTGAGAGTTACACCTGGGTAATACCATGATGAGTGTCAGGGGGTGAGAGTTACACCTGGGTAATATGATAAATGTCTGGGGGTGAGAGTTACACCTGGGTAATACTATGATGAGTGTCAGGGGGGTGAGAGAAATGTCAGTGTCTGCATGCAGGGAGAATACTTTGGTTTTGATTATTGCACACAGATACTGACCAGCGATACTATTGTCGCCTCTAATACTGTTTCCAGCAGATGACATTTAACCCCCCTGCAGTTTAACATGGTTTTACCCAGGTGTAACTTTTCCTCCTGATTCCTTTTACTCTGACACTCAATCCAGTCCTACCTTTAATATGTCCTAGTGTCAAGATCCTGCTGTTGTGTGAACAGTTTTAGTATCATAACCATTAGATGCCATAAAATGGCTGAAAACACCATCAATAAAAAAGAAAACTACAAAGCACTTAAAAATACAGAATCCTGGCCAAAATGACTACCTCCCTATCAGGATTGTGGCAAGTGTTGTTCATGACTGGGGCCACCCATTACCTGTACATCATTCATTCTATAGAACAATGTCTTTTTTACAGATCTCTTTTATGTTTTTCCAGTGCAGTTACCTTTTCTGTTAAAGTATTTTAGTCGTAATGAACATTTATTTGTTATAAGTTACTCCCCTCGTTACATTCCTATGAAGGATGCATGGCTGGGAACATGCTTTGGATTCCTAGTAATAGCATCATGTTAGTAAGTGTCCCATGTCACAATGTGACGGGTGCAAATAGTAACTTTCATTATTTTGCAGGCAGGGAAAATACTCTGCTTCACATAGAACTCACATACTGAGCTTGTTTTTCCTCATGGGTCTGCATCTATTTCCCCCCCTACTCCAAGATTTTGGACTGCCTCTGTGAGAGAAACATGTAACTGATCCAGAGTGTTGGAGTAAGCACCACATAGGTGCCAGTGTAGGGCAAAACCATGGCGTACAGGCCAGCTGCATAACAACTTTCATTTACAAATGACTCCTAAATCTTTACTGTGTGAGTTTTTTTTTTCCTGCATGCAAAAATAATAAAGTAAATTTGCATCCCGTGCGTTGTTTAGCTCAGGTTTACACTTGATGTGCCCTTAAAAAAATGTAAGTGCAAGTCTGGATTATCGCCTTTTATAGTTACAGCGTAGTACTTATAGGTGATGGTCTGTGTAATCTTGTTGCACATTTTATGGAATCACATAAAACATGATAATTATTCATGTGAATCCAAAGCCTGGATATCCACCTGCAGTCCTGAAGGAAAGTATAGGCAGAGGGTTGAACTCTACTCACTGTGGCTCATCCGATACACTCCTGTGTGCCTTTTACTAGCCATTTCTTTTGCATATGATGGGAGAGAAATGGTGGCACACTGGGCACATGTGCCTCCGATGCCGGTGCACCACGCTGCATATAGGCAGATACATGCTATGCTTTTTACTGCATTCTTCTAGATTTCTACTTCGCTTTTTTGGGTTTGATTATTTTTTTTTTTTTGTCCCGTGTGTTGTCTCGTTAAGATCTGCCGCTCGTAAGCATTTTCATTGCAGTATTTGTACATTGAAAGTCTGTCTGAACTATACCGAGGTTTGCAAAAACATAATTATGCAATAACAAAACAGCATTCCCTCTCAGATCCCTGGGAAGAGCTGTGTGCATCAGCATTTCACACGTAGCAGACATCATACACATACTGTTCCTATGCAGCTGGGCTGTGGACGTCGCATTGTACAGAGTAGCTGGACTACTCTCAGGTTATTTTGAAATACGCTTCGATGCTGCTTATTGCATTGATGGAGCCTGCCTGCCTCTATTAATCCTGTGTATAAAGTCATTGCGATTCATTTGTAGTAGTGATATTTATCCTAGTTCTTCTGTTAAATGAACCTGTCTGTGAACAGTAAACACAATACTTGTCAAACGAATGAAAATGAGACCTGTTTCATATGGCTAAGAGGATAGTAAAAGACTTTGAACTACGGCTCTGTGACGCTTTATTTCTATGTGTGACTGTAATGTGTGAAAGCTGAGCCATGCAGAGGGGTCTACACATTCACACCTGGCGGCGTCACAAACAGGAAGAAGAAATGTACACTTCCTGTATTCTGCTCAGTACCGTTACTTTCCAGGTACCACACACACACATGCGGTGACATTTACCTATACCTTGTAAGTGCAATTCCAGATCCAGTCAACATTGTTTTGATACAGCAGCGGTTATGGACTCTGTGGGTGGTGTATCAGCTGCCCAATATGAAATCAAGTGCCACGTCATCCCATCGGATACACTCCTACTAACCTCTGTAAATTCATGTTTCCACTGATTGAGGTACATTTTCAAAATTCCATTTACAAAAAATGGAAGTATGCCAACCCGTATGACTCCTGGTTAAAGTCCAAGTATGGTTGATGCCCCCATGCAAGCTTCTCCGCTGATCCTGAGTACCACTGTATGAGCGGTACAGGGGTTAGAACTCCTGGGCCAAAACGTATTAAGCTGAGGGATTGGAAAAATGGGGATTTTGCCCATAGCAACCAATCAGATCCAAGCTCATATTCTCCAGTGTGTAAAATGAAACAGAGGTTGAAGCCGATTGGTTGCTATGGACAACGTCCCCACTTTTCCAATCCCACAGTTTAGTAAATATATACTGGGGAATAGCATCCTGAGAAGTGTATGTTTATGAATGTGTCTAGCCCTCACACTTTTCTTTACCTCAGGAGTCGGGAATAGTGCACTCAGAAGGGCTATGCTGAGAGCTTTACAACTTGTCCTACACACACAAAAAATAAATCCACAAGAATAAATGTTTTCATGTTGTTCTCACTCTTTACCCCGAGTTCTAATTACATTTCCGCAGTAACATATACTACAGGGTGCTCCTAATGGGATATTGGAAATACAGGACCAGCATGAAATGTGCAGCATGAATATCGTATGCTCCTAATTCACCAGTGTGCATTTCGTACAGTGCTGAATTGTGCGTATACATGGATATACATATACAAGTGCGTTTCTGTGCGTCCCTTGGTTTTTTCTATTAACTTTTATTATGAGGCGCATTGTGATGAAACTTGCCTCGGGGAAAAATGAGCATGCCAAAACATGGCCATTATGTGCATTGGAAGGCGCTCATATCATTTATGTCACATTGAGTCACAATACCCTGACATTGTGTCACCACTTCCGTATATTCTGTATGAGACCAGAGGGAGACAACTGATGCAAGCCATTGTCTGTGTACACATGACCGCTCAGTTACTGCCGCTGCATGCTCTCATTCAACTGATGTGAATTTACCCCCGTGGGTAGCAGCACCGCCATTGTTGCCCCAGTATTTTGGTATAAGATACTCCCAGATAAATGGTGTAAGCTGGGAAGACGCTGCGGTCACAGAAGATCCGCACTGGGACATTTCCTTCTGGACGGAATGGACATTAGTTTGAGGGATCATTACCATTTTAAGGTCCTTGTCTCACAAGGTTTCCCCTAACCTGTCAAACAAGCTGTTTATTGCCCTGACACATTAAACCTTTCACAGCCAGTTACAAAGCAGATGTGCGACTGAGTGTAAATGGCCATTAATAGGGGATCTCCTGTATATCATGCTCACATGTGTATGAACCAACCCCCTCCCCAAATAACAGGAAAGTGCAAAATAGTCCTCTGTGTGTTGCATTCCAGGACATTGGTTTCCTGGGAAACTTTCCTGCGTCTGCCAGTGTGGCTAATGGCCAAGTGGCAGCCGCTCTGCAAAGGAAAACAGAGGAAGACAAACTAAGATGGGGAATTGTTCTTAGAGATTTCCCAACCACAGCGCAGACTACATAATGCATAACAGGGTCTCTGTGGCTGGGTATATACAGGGTACTGTATAGGAGGAAATTATACAAACCCTATTCAGCAGTCCTCCTCTCTTCTCCTATAAATGGACAATAAACATCTCTATGTGTATCTGCTATTGCAGACTCCTCTATGGAGGAAGCCCTTGTGGTTTTGTAGAAAGAGACGCGTGTGGTCGGCTATCATCTAATAACAGTTCTCTGGCTATCAGCTCTGCGCTTATTTCGGAATCCTTGGAACTGCACTTATGTATATTATATAACCTCTTTCCTAAGAAATATTGCAAAGTGAGTCTATGTTATATACACACAAAGCGACCAAATGCAGGGAACATACAGTACTGTCCCCTCATGCTTCCAGGACGTCGTCTCCTGTGATTCTCACCCTGTAGAAGTGCAGAAAGTCTGAAGATTTTATTTATTATTTTTTATTTTACTAGAGACAGAATATGGGAGTTATAATGGAGATATAAATAGTTCCTATTACTTACATTGTCACTGGTTTAATTATATATCCATAGACACTTGGCACAAAGTATTACCGCTAACACCCAATATTATAAGGCAGCATCAGCATAAGAATAGTATGGGCGCCCCCTGCTGACACAAATTGTTATACACAGAGGTATTAACAACAAGCATGAAACACATTGCATGCCCTAATGTGGTCCATCAGTGACTTACTGCTTATTGCTGAATTTGCCATTGGCAAGTATTACAAACATATAATTCGCTATAATAAGTATTATTCTTCAGATGATATTTCACATAACATATGACAATGCCCTAGATGTTCTGCACCTAGTGATTATATGCAGGACACACAAGACTAAACATAATCATAATAGATAGAATACACGTCATGATAATCTACACAATGTACAAGCCTTCTAGTATTGTTAGAAATTATGATAACAGCATCAATAATATATATGACACAAAGTCCTGCCTTAAAAAGTCTGCTGCGTCCTCACATACAACAAGGACACATCAGGTATCTGGATCGTACAGAGGCCGCATAGGTCCTGAGAACCACTCATATAATAAAAATTTCAGAACTACTACTAAAAATGACAATAAAAAAGAGGCAATGCGAGAAATACTGTACAGGTGTAATAATAATAGATATAACTGCTGCTGATACCCGTGACTATAACACTGAGTGATATGGAATAATAACAACAATAGTATGTGAAGCAAGACATAAAATAAACAGGCCTATCATAATAATAGCCATGGCAATAACAGAAATTAATGATTACACTAATAAATAAATATAATAATAATAATACAGATCAGGGTTGGGCTGAGTCATCACTATGATGGGTGGGAATTGATGGCATTAAGCCTCACCCATCCATGGTAAAAGTCTTATGCCCAGCCCCCATTCCACTATCTATAAAGGATTCAATTTAATCCTCAAAAAATATTTGACCCACTACCAGACAGCCCTGACACTAGGCCATCTTCTCCCAGAATGCCTTGGTGCTCGGCCACGTCCAGCTGCGTGCACTCATCCTTGTCGAGGCACATGATATTGCACTGGTGGAGCTGCACACCGATTGATCACATACCTGCTGCTGGAAGCCCTTCGTCTGAGGTGGTCGCTACTCGCCCTGTACCGCACCCGCGGAGCTGGGACATGCTGCCTATGCTGTCCAGGCGTCCGGCTGTACTGCAGCGCTTTTTGGCTAGTCAGGAAATCTCCCGGGATCCGGATTTTGGGTCCCAAATTGGTTTGTGCCATTCGGTTTAGTCACACAAACCCTACAGTGGACTCTGGATTGGGGTGATGTGCTCAAAACCTGAAAAAGCTGCCTGTATTTACATATGCCTATGATTTTAAGTATTGCGGTACGCATATAGTACCTGATTTTTAAACAAAGTTTTATTAAATAGTATTACACCATGTGGCGCCCCCTTCCTGTTGTACATACATATTATATATATATATACACACACACACACACACACACACACACTACATACAAATATAATACAATGGACCACATACAGTAGGGACAATTAATATCCCGTTCACATTACCTGCCTTACAAAAGCTGGCCTAAGAGCCAGGGTGTAGAGCTGTGAAAAAAGGACCATTCAGATTAGCTGAAAAAGCCAGCTTTTTTTGTAAAAAACCAGTGTCTGCACTGTTCACAATGAATCCTGCTTTTTGCTACCAGTACACATCATTATTACAAAATGTGCTGTAATTGGCTGTAATTGTTTATTTAAATGATGGGAGGGGGGAGAGACAGGCAGTATTGTGCTGGAAAGGACTGAACTGCTGATTACTACATGTAAATGAAAGAGGTCTTCATCAGCCTACCTCAATGAAAGCATGCACTTAATATACAGATACATTTTATTTCCCTTCTATTGCAGACGAGCACCATAAAATGTAAGCATATAAAAATACTTTATTGACATCACATTTAAATAGTAATTGTGACAGTACAAATATTCAAAGGAGTCTATTAATGATACAGGGACACTGAAACACACACACATACAGTACATGAACATATATACATATAAAGGGTTTATTGCAGAATATAGCGCAGTTGCCGGCTTCATTTCTTATATCTGGGAGGGGAGACGGCAGAATGAGGACGGGTCTTTATTATATTATTTAATCCATATAATTACATGACTTCTCATCCACTGCCTATCAATGCTGCGTTCCACAGTGTTACCCAATATCAATGGAGGACAGGATCGCAGCATTGATAGGTAGGGGGCTTGAGCGAAGAAGGCCAAATCTGAGCCAGAGCAATGGCTGAATTGCCGAAGAGTCAGCAGCTATGATAGAGCGGTGTTTTCTACACAAGACAATGATGTCATATTTTACATTTCAACACAAATACAATATAATATCCACCCGACAGAGATGAAAGTTAAAGATCATTAAATGCCACCATCATTGCAGTGCAACACATAGTCCAGTGTAACACATAGAAATCATTGTGTTACTAAAACTTCAAGTATCAATCGAGGTGGTTTTCATTCTAGTGGTACTTCCCTATACAACATATTCTATTTACTGTATGCAACTTAGTGGATGGATAACTCAGTGCACTGGAAANATTGATTTTATAGGCATTATTGACCCAATTGTTATCCCTGTGTGTGCTAAACGGTCATTTCTAAGACAGGACATACAAAGTGCATTATACGTGAGAACTTAATGTAACATTGACACACAGATTGTACAAACAAGAATCCAGAGAGGAGAATATTAGAGAACACGGTCCATTGGTGTAGAGGGCACAGATTACGGCAGACGTCGTCAGTGTATTCGGCCGGCCAGGAGAGCTGTGCGACGCTGGCACGCCAAGACCACAGTAAGTACCAACGTTACATGCAATATCACATCAAGACAGACACATGAATAGTCTTTCCTCACTGGAGAATCATTTTCCCTGGAGGAGCAAGTCATCGATGTATGGCTATTAATGCAGATATGTTTTGGGATCGGGGCTTAAATGAATTGCTGGATGAAGCTGACGGCTTCATGTTGAAACCCGATAGAAGATAAAAAGGTAGCAGAGTTAAACAAGTTCCTGATTGACACGACGCTTTAATGATATAAGATCAGTCGCCCCTGAAGGGTGGTGGGAAGAGTCATTCCCGAGTCTGTATATAGTGACTTGTCTATGTATCGTGGCACTGTGTATTCCACCTCTCAGGTCTCAATAACAGGCAATAAACGCAACAAAACTCCCGGCACCAATGGTTCAGAGCTTGTGTCTGGTTTCCATTCATTAAACGTATGTGTCGACCATCCTAAACCCTCCATAGTGTAGCAGAGTATAACCAAATCCACCGCTGCCGCCTGGTATAACCAGGATCATTCTGTGCATCACTATCTCTTCAGCTCACTGTCTAACCTGGAAAAAAGCAGATTGTTTAGATCATTCTATGAACCCACAACAGGTACAGTACAACATGGATGATTGAAGCGGGATCACTCACTGTTGAATACATTCCGGTATAAGATGCTGGTCCAGGGTGACAATCTGTGACAGTTCTGTGAGGCTATTAACAAACTTCACCTTTTTCCCGAATTTTGAGCTGCAATAAATAATAAAAGAACTATTAGTGTATTATGTCTGAAATGAAATCAATACGGAAAGAATATTACAACATGAAAACAGTCAGCTACGACAAATCTAATAAATCTAATGGGGTCAATCTGGGCCATGATCTTGATGACAAAGGTCGTAGTTTATGTTGGGGGATTTAATCAATAGAGTAAAGTAATACAGGACGAGATGGTTCTTCAGCACAGAGGAGGGTGTCCTGGAGGAGAGACGGGCCTTCCTAGTGCAGATTGGCGGATACTACATTCACAGATCACCCACCTATACACAACAGAGTGAATGATTAGGATCTGGACAGGGCGGTGTTAACACTCCTGATGGAGGCAACGCCTTGAAATGCACCCCATTGTCCAGGACTGGTGGGCATTACTAGGCCTCATATAGGGGGAGCATCACTGGCCTTTCCATCACAGACTCCTGTGTATACAGTCCTGTGCATTATCAGTCGCCAAAATGCTTCTATAAAGTATTATTAATACACTGTTATTGACAATGGATATTGTGAGATGGTATATTTCCAGTCGGGATGATCAAAGTAAATATTGTACCTAATAGCTGCCAAATCCTCATGTTCCATTCTTAGCGGAGACAAATTGGTATTCAGGTGGGGCGAAGGTGTATTGTGAAATATGGGAATGGTCTCACAGAATGGCTCGGCTATTGGTGTTGTGTATGAATCTCTGTATCTGCTCCAGTATGCTGACACTTATATACAGTGAGTAAGATAATGGAGATTATGGAGAACCACGTACTGACCTGATAAATGGTCGGATGATGGCCAGCAGCGCCCGTACGTACCACGTGGCATGCACTATCAGAAGAGACTTCAGATTTTTCTTCAGCCTGTAATCAGTTTAGCACATTCAGATCAGACCCATTCAGCATTAGAGGCAGCAATGCAACATCAACTGAGGTTTTACAATCATATGGCATACACACAGTACCAATCAGATTATGTCAATCATGTTCTAAATGGCACTGGATAAATGTCAGCAAGAGTCTTATTGGTTGCTATGGTTAACATGTCCAGGACGGCACATTACTGCATGCAATGACCCCCTGTGTAATCTATCTGGCCACACACTCGCTTCTCTCTAAACTTACCGCCTGCCGGTGGCCTGGTAACAGCGCTTTATCCAGCTCATGGAGGGGATCTTGCTGCGAGGAGTGCACCCGTTCAGGTAGATCAGCATGTAGTTCTCTACAACCATAAGATCCAGGGTCCCAATTATGTACCTGAGTGTACAGCACAGACTGAGTACGATCACATTCAAGGGGTCATTCATTTGGGGATAAATCTTTTATGTTAACCCGATTCCCTGAACTTCAAATGGTGATACCAGATGATAGATGATCATATCTAGATGTGAGACTTCATAATGTTTCTATAATACCACCATCTCGCTGTATACATGACTGGCTCTGCTACAAGTGGATTTCTGGAAATATCTAGTCAAAGACATACTGTATGTATATAATGTAAAGTAACACACAGGTTGTCCTGCCATTGACAATGGTTATCTTCTGCATTTAGACGCCACCTAGCTGTTACTGTTGGAACTGCAATTTTTCAGAGTTACTGACAGCATGCCTTCAGGATAAATCCAGCGTCATAGCAGTATATTAAAAAAATTATAAATTGGTATAATTATCAGTATAAATACTGAGGATATCAATGTAAAATCTTATCACAATATCATTGCAAAAATGTGTATGTAGGGAGTAAAGTCATATGAAAGGCGGAGGAGGGGTAATAGAGTAGGAAAGGGGTAAGAAGCTGGTTTCAGGGTCATAGTGAGGGTGACGGAGGGGCAATAGAATAATAAGGGGGTGAGGTTCTGATGCCAGGGTCATAGTGAGGGTGGAAGGAGGAGTAAGGGCACAGTGAGATGCTGATGTCAGGGGTATAGTAAGGGTGGATGAAGGGGTAAAGGGTAGAACGGGGGTGAGGTGCTGATGTCAGGGGGTATTGTGATGGCGGAGGGCGGGGTAAGGGGCTGGTGTCAGGGTCATAGTGAAGGTGGAAGGGTAAAGGGCAGGAAGGGGGTGAAATGCTGTTGCCCTGGTCATCGCCTACATCGCAGTATCCAGGAAAGCAGCAAAAGCACCCCCTCGCTGCCTCCATTTACATGCTGGGTTATATCATAACCTGCCATGTAGATAATTAACCAGCCTGGGAGGGCGTCTGACACTCTCCTATATGACGATGGCGCCCCCTCTATTATGTGAACTGTACAGGGGTGTGGGGGCGTTGCTAGGTCTCATCTAAGGTGCCCAGAGACCTACAGTAGAACCGGCCCTGCAGCCAACATAACGTGGAGATCTATAGAGAGAGTACCTGAAGAGATTGTCCATGATATACTGGTAATCAGGAATATTGCTTTCTGGTAAATAACAAGATGCAAAAACAATGATTGCATTGAGACCATCACCATAGTAACCTGAAAAATACACAGATAAACAATGCACCATTAATCACAGACCGGGTGGAAATGAGAAAATGAAATCATACTGAAAAATGATAATGAAATGTAATTGTGTAAATGTTGAAATGCAATCATTAGTTACCTCCGTAGGAGAGGACCTTTTTGTAGGGCTCGATAGCCGTCATATCCACCTTGTGTTCACCCATAAGAAATATCCGCCATTTGCGGCCATCTTTGTCTTTCATGTCAGTGACGCGGTTTTCAACAAAGGAGGAAGAGTCGGCCTGTCGGACCTTCGGGAGGTCGTCTGATGGCAGAAAATACAAATATATCTTCTATAAAGGCAAATACTGAAGGACTTTGGGGTCAACAATTATTTCCTATCTAGAATAATAAAATAAAATATTTTCTCAACCTATGTGGTGTGTACCCGTTACCAACAATAAAATCAGGTCAAGTACCACTGGCCAATCCTATTCAATATCCATTCAGATACAGTCACACACTACATATATTTATGACATTTGTAAGAATTCTTTGAATATTTTTTAATATATGTTGTTCCTCCCCAAACATATGATGAAATCTACCCTCTGCCATCCGGTATAACTCATGGCTAAAATGCAAATACTGCTGAAAGCTGCACCTCATTATGAACCTTCTCAGGGATCTTGTGTGTTCCCGCACCACCGGGCAGTAGTACACCTACCAGTGGTTGAGAACATGGGTGTGTACTTTAACCAGGTGCTATACCAGATGGCACAGGGCCCATTTGGACCAGCATTTACCTTCCCATTCAAATTCATGGCTGAGTTCTGGAAAGTCCAGCAGTTCGCTGCTATTCGGAGTCTCTAAGTCATCAATGTCAAAGTCGAAATCCTCATCTGTGGTCTGGTCAGGGATTTCGCTGGAAGCTACAGACTCCTCGCTGTTCTCCAGATTGAAACTGATGTCAGGCGCAGATAAGCGCTTCTTCATGTGCCGGTTGCCACACAGTTCCAGGGTACTAGGTGGGCAGACTGAGTAGCACATGAGGGAATAAGACAACATTTATGTAGTAATGTACCATGTATGTATACTATAAATAAGCATGTACCATGTATGTATACTATAAATGAGCATGTACCATGTATGTATACTATAAATGAGCATGGAAAACACAATAAAACACACTATGCAATCCAAACAGCCATATCTCAGATTAAGTTGCATACAGATGCACAGACCAACAGCTGATCTATGCTTCTTTGTCAGGGTTATGCTAAATCCTTTGAAGTTCTACCAATAGCTATGACCTCCCTGACCAGATATAAGTCACTTGGAAGCTCAGTAGGTAGGTTATTAAAAGAAATAGAAAACATAATAGTAACAAACAGTAACAATAGGTGGATGACTTTATATTACCATGGAGAACATACCTGAAGGACTATCTTCTTTAGGATCAAAATCGTCATTTGCTGTAGCTTCCTCAGGAAGGGGTCTAAGCATGACATGAAATCAAGTCTTAAGGTCATGTTGGGGTGTAGTGTCTATGTCTGTATATAATGTAATAGAATTGTATTATGATCATGTCCAGTGGTCGGGTCATGTTGCGATGTAGTGTCTATGTCTGTATATAATGTAATAGATTTGTATTATGAACATGTCCAGTGGTCGGGTCATGTTGGGGTGTAGTGTCTATGTCTGTATA
>JABWIB010002444.1:13175-23624 GCA_016617825.1 Platyplectrum ornatum | reverse complement strand
TAGAATTGTATTATGATCATGTCCAGTGGTCGGGTCATGTTGGGATGTAGTGTCCTATGTCTGTATATAGTGTAATAGAATTGTATTATGATCATTTGATCAGACTAGGTTGTATCTTTTTGTGTGTATGAACAACTTAACTAACTTACCTGGGGAACTCTTCATCCTGCCACTCCTCCTTCAGCTCCATGTCCTCAATACGCAGCTGTCCAGTGTCTGAAGTAGCTGGGGTCTGGTGCACAAGGACGTTATATCTGCAGGGAGCAAATAGGATACATATACATTGTGTTTCAGTATAGTCTGCAAACTACATGGTGCCATAAAAAGTTTACATACAAGATCTCTGCACTGACATCTGGTGGCCATACGCAATACTGCAGCCTTATTTATTCATTGACTAGTCATAGCATTATTTTTACTATACTTATTGAGATGAGAAAATGAAGACCCTGGGCCTTTATTTAGGTGGGAGTTTTTAGACAATGAATGAATTGATAAATGATATGCTCTGAAGTGACACTTGGTCACACTGGAGAATTCCTCACAGTTCCTGCTAGAGTCCTATACCGGACACTGCGGGGGCCCACACTGGTGCCGATTTCCTGGGTATATTTTGTTCCAGCTGACAGTGAGTGTCTACCAATGGATTGTACAGATTCCCCATTGTCAAAGCAACAGCAGCAAGCCTGTATAACCAGTCGAGGGTTTTGTAGTGGAGAGAAGCAGTGGGAAGACTGCAAAGGTAAGTAAAGTGTGTTTAAACTTATTAAATGGAGACCCCCCAATTGTTTGGACACCTACTCCATTTACTGGCTTGTCTATAATAATCAGTAATAATTGTAGCTTCCCTAATGGTCACGAGTAGATCACATCTCCCGTATGTAGGGGAATCCACATGGTGATGTGCCCTGTATAATTGAATGTAATAGGTGTTTATTAGTCCTAATGATTTATCATTTCATCACTGTTATATGTAACCTTGAAGATGATCTAATACATCAAAGAGACAATAAATAAGACAAACGATCCCATTAAACTAGACCGGCAGCTCTGTAGAGAGATTAATTGGGACATTAGTAAGTGAAAGAGACATTTACTTGGAGCCTTATTAACCCCCATCATCATTTCTAAGATATATATATTTTCAATAATTGGGGTTCTTCCATCACACACACACACACGTGTCCTATACAGACATGGTCATTTGTAACACAGGACTGGAGCATGGAGAAAATGTTGGTGTTCTCTGCTCCAGGTTAGAGAAACATACTAGAAATTCACAAGTGCGCACTAGTATGCAACAGACTTCCAGCTGAGATCTCGGTCCTTAAGGTATGTGTAATTGCCCCTATGTATCAATCCCCTTAGAATGTAAGCCTGCGGGCAGGGCCCCCTTCCCCACCAATTCTGTCTGATACAAATTGTAAAGCGGGAAGTAATATGATGGCGCTATATAAAAACCAGGTAATAAATAAAGTATAACAAGCCATGTTACAAAGAAGCAGATAAAGGTGGAAACATAACCAGCAATTATATTGCAATTGATAGAAACAAGCAATACTTCAGAAATGATCCTTTTCCTTCTAACTTCTGCTGGATACAACTCAACCTTGAAATGACAGATATCTCTAAACACCGAACAGTAACAACAGAAAAGAGACCCCTTCATATAGTGAGAGCTGCTGTCATATCCCTTGTCTCTTCTCTGCTCCAAGCTATACATGTGTAGCTCCTCTGGTGTGTCTTTGTATGGTGTGTGACACAGTATTAGTGTCTCTAATGTATTTATGTTCTTCTGGAGATATGACCAGAACTGAACACAGGATTCCAGGTGAAGCCGCATCAATGCCCTATAATGTGTCATTACTACTTCTCTATGTATAACACTAATTCCTCTCCCTATACACCCAGCATCTGACTGGTCTCTCTCATTGCCGGGTTACATTGCATTTGGTGTCTTTATATCACATGACATTGTGCTGTTAATGCTATACTCAGCCTTGTAACTTATCTTCATGGGAGAGAAGGAATTCAGCCACTTGTCACTTGGACGTCACACAGGATGACTGCACAATGCTGCAACCATTACAGCCATTGACTACTATAGCGTATCTTAACACTAAAATAACCAGTAAGGCAGACATTGATGACATCCAGTACCTAAGGTATTGCCAGCATATAGCAAAGCAGTGCTGCTACCTGGGAAAGCATGATGGGACTTCACCCATGCCCAATGGGCAGGGTGCCAGAATGTGTCTTATTCCAATCACCCAATAATCATGTTTCCACCTCACATTATGGGGACCCCAGCATCCCAGTAATATATACACACCATCATATAATAACTAAGGGCTGGCGTTCATTGTCCCTCTTTTAACCATGCGTCAGTGGAGGAATCTATAGGTGACATGCATACGTTCATGTTCAGAGATTGGCGCATACCAGTCACACAGGTTTCTGCGTTAATTGTCTTGTTCAGAGGAACCTATTAAGTCACCTACAAGTCAGGACTAGCTGTGGCCATTATTCTGCTTCTAGGTGTGGTGTCCTGCATAGAAAGTATAGTATAGATACGTCAGATAACCACAATCATTTCCTGCCTTCCACCCTGCGCCTGTAGATTAATATATATAAAAATAACCCCGAATCCAAACACGTTACACGTATTGCAGACTATCTGCTTACATTACATTAGTTATTAGTTTCAAGTTTTCCAAATTTATATTAATATATATAAATATTTACCTATTACTGAACCTTTTACTATTTGTTTTTCAACATACTCAATGCTTGTTAGGGGTCCCCTACTGGGTATAGGTATGGAAAGCCATATGAAGTCTCCCTAAGCCTTAGTCTCCTGTTTGTTTTAATATTCCCTGATGTTAATGCTTGGAATCACGTATTACCCCTTACAATATTATTCTCAAACGCACACAATGACTGTAAGAGTAATTTCCTTCCACCAGTCAATGGTTTTTAGAAAGGTAATAATATTAATGGTAATTAATAATAATAAAAGTAATTATTATTATTAATAATAACAATAATAATATGAAATGCTTCCTACAGAGAGCCTTAGCTCCAGGGTTTATACCATGTCCTATGCTGCATTCAGTTTGGGATAATTACAAGAATTTGAGTTTATTTTAAATGATAAAGGAACAATGCAGACAATGCAGATATTTTGCTAATAACCTTGCACTTAGCAATAGCAGATGCATTAATATCTGTAGCGTAATAGTGACCCCAGGTATAGAGGGGGGGTTACTTACAGAGTCAGGGTCTGCGGAGCCGGCCAGCTGGGTCTGGAGAGGGAGGGAGGGAGGCCAGTGTCTCCTCCATGGATTGGGAAGTACACCCTCCTGCCTGACCCGGCCTATTTGGAGTTACCTGCTGACATCACCCCTGTAGCTGGGAGCTAGGGAAGGGCTGAGAATATTAGGCAACTCCCAACCAGCTCCTGGTAAGAGCTCCGGCAGTCTGCATGTCCCTGTACAAACACAGCAGCCATGTGCTTCGTGTACTGACCCCCGGCAGCAGCCCTAATCCAATGTCACCTGGAAGTAACCAGGTGCAACCTTAAAGCGGCAATACTCATGGAGCTCACGTGATCATATTAATACAATACATTCGTTTGTTGCTTAGAAACCAGATAAGATGAATGATTAAAGTTTATGTTTTTTTCCCTTTATATACTATATATTTATGATATATATATATATATATATATATATATATATATATATTACAATTCTACACAGTAGTACAATTATCCTGCTGTTTCTAGTCATGATTCTCATACATAACTATTTGAGGGTGTGGCCTAATAAAAGAGGTGGCTCCAAATTTATTGGGGGGTGTGGTCTGGCACCATAACAAAGTAGAGTCATTTTGTAATTATCATAAACATTTTATTCATGTAGACCATATGAGACGACCTTCAATTTATTTTAAATCTTTATATTTATTCCATGTTTACATTGTTACCTCGTCCACCTCATAAGGAAGGCTATTCCAACTATAAACCAACCCTACCATCCTCCAGTTTATACACATGTTCTCATACATATCCTCCTTTAAAATATTCCACTCTCCGCTTACTTTTCTTAATACATATACATATCTCTTCTCTGCTCCAGGCTATACATGTTTAGCTCCTCTAGGCCTATAGTTACTAAACTGCAGCTGGAGATGTCACCCATAGCAACCACAGTTGAGCTTTTACTCTCCAGTATGTAAAAAAAAACCACAGAGCTGGTATCAGATGGGCAAAATCTCCACTATGCCATTGCCGCAGTTTAGTAAATATAGGCGCTGGTGTGTCTTTGTATGGTGTGTGACGCAGGCAGTATTAGTGTCACTTCTTTGCAGTCCCTAATGCATACACCCCAACTGTCCCAATTTTAGTGAGACAGTCCCCATTTCGGGGGACTGTCCCGCTGTCCCTCCCTCCTACCAGTGTGTCCAGCTATGGGGACAAACTGGTAGGAAAGTGTGGATTTTTTGTTTTGCCGCGATCGCAGGTGATCCTGGCCCAAAAAAGGGGGCGGGGCTTTGCCACGAGTGGTCGATGTTTGGGCGTACAGGGGAGGGACTGGGCAGAGTTGGGCGGGGTTTGGCCGGGGAAGGGGGGCGGGACATGTGTGTCTGGCAAATGTTGGGAGGTATGCCTAATGTATTTATGTTCATCTGGGAATATGACACTCCAGACACTTTACTGTTGTTATACAGGACATGTGAGGCTCCACTTATTGTTAGGATGTATGTAAATTGTACAGTGTGATATAACTGCTATGATACAGTCCTCTGTACAATGGCGTTGGTGTGGCCCAGTGATGTCTGGTTAACCAGCTCTCCGGGGACACATTTTACATGTTCCAGGCCCACCCAGGGACCCACAGATTGTATAATCCTGGTTAAAATGCCATGTGCCAAATTCTACTTCCTGGGGTTACTACAGATTGTGTGACACTACAACTCCCAGCATGCTCCAAAAGCATAAGCAAAGCATGCTGGGATGTAGAGTGGAGGGGCGAGTGTAGTGGGTGGATGCAGATCAGAAGACTGATTGCCACTGACCTGAGAATAACAGCGCTGAGGTTGTGAGTCCGCTTCCCGGACAAGACCTAATCTGTGCGGAGTTTGTATGTTCTCCAGGTGACTGCATGGGATTCCTCCCACACCCCAAAAACATACCGGTAGGTTACTAAATTCTCCTTGGTCTATGTGTAATTACCCCTATGCATGACGTCTCTAATCTCCTTTAGAATGTAAGCTTGTGAGCAGGGCCCTTCTTCCCCACCCATTGTGTCTGTATTCCCCATTATACTTTGTAGTGTCCTATGCACCCACCCCTTGTAGGACATCACCTAATATCTCATATATTGCACGGTGTCACCGCAGTGGGTGTGTCTTCTCTGGCTCCTCCCTTCACGCGTGCTAGAGAGTGGAAACTATGAGCTGTGTAATTCTGTCTAATGATCTATTATGAGAACACAGTCATTTCCCAACAAGGTTATTAGGTGTTAAATGAAGAGCCATTACTTATGCACAGTTTATAAGCACCGTGTCCTCAATCCAGAGGAGCACATACATGTCACATAAGTGTCCCTCATCTCTGAGCGCATATCTTGTCCAGGCTGTGTGTGATATAAAGGTGCATACCTCTGGATACCTGACCATATAAATTGTGTGGGTACAGGGTATTACACTGTAATGGGATGTAAATGGAGCTTCTGATTAATGTGACGCCTCTGTATGACTGACTGGAAGAAAATCACAGAAAATAAGATTATTATATGTCTTGCTGTATGTAGAAATGATGTGACTCATGTACAATACTTCACCAGTGATTTCCCACCTGCTGTAATGTGTCTGAAGTGTCACATCCAAGGGTCTGATATAGGTGGCAGATTGTAACCCCCTGGACTTAGACACGACCTGTAACAATCCTTTGTTACGTCAGTGATTGGCTCTGGATCGGGACACTTACTTGGACCCTTACTGACCACATCCCTCCACCCCTTCCCTCCCACAACACAGCCCTCAGAACACAAGTGGCGCAGCTGGAGCTGTGCAGTGATGTATATCTCCGGTGAGCGCGCTCTATCTGAGCATGTGCAGTAGAGTCACACAGAGAAAGGCCGCCTTGTGCACACTCACCTCTGGATCGGTCCCAGGATCTCGGATGGAACTGCGGCCAATGTAAATGGTTAACATAGAAATGTAAATCTTGGTGGTGAATACATTGTAAATATTATGGCAAAATGCGTCATCTCGCTCATTACCCTCTGTCTATCCCTTTTCACATGGTTTAGTCCAAGTGCTGCACAAATACAAGTCCAGATAGCATGATAGGAGTGATAGACTCATTCCAGTTATTTCCAATTCCCCTGAATGTCACTCACACTCACTTTATCAGCACCAGGGCTAAAGAAAAATGAAGGTGATGAGCCAGCAATCAAATTTCAGAAACTATAATGTCATTTGTTGCTATTTATGGTATTTGGTATTTATTAGGAAACGTTTTATCCCAGACTGGCTCACATACAATGACCTCACATGGAAAATTAGGTGGAAAGTTACATCTGGGTTATACCATGATGAATCTCAAGGGGGTGAGAGTTACATCTGTGTAATACCAAAATGAATGTCAGGGGGGGTGAGAGTAATGTTAGTCTTTTTCATGCAGGGAGAATACATTGCTTTTGCTTATTGCACACAGATACTGACCAGTGTAACTGTTACACTGTTATTATCACCTCTTTTACTGTTTCCAGCAGATGACATTTACTCCCCCCTCCTCCAATACATCATGGTTGTACCCAGGTGTACCTTCTGATTTCCTCTTTTGGTCACTCTGGATCTGGTCTTATATAGTGTATTGTTCTAATACATGTAGCTACTGATCTATAGCCGTAGATTGGTTAAAATCACAAATACTTCTTCCAATTTACATGTAATGTCTGAGAAGAGAAATATGGCAGAAGATACACTGCACATTATTTCCTTACTGGGGGCTAGTGTTCTCTGCTATGACTATCATTGTGCTCACAGATATCTGATGTGCTGATTTGTAGCTCAACTCTAAATGAGTTTGTATGTCATTTGCCTCTCTGTCAAATTGCAGTATGGGTGATTCAGGTGCAAATGCAGATGTTTGGATCTGTATGTTCCCCCAGGATTTGCGCTGTAAATCAGCAGATTACTGATACAGTTGATCATTATTGTAATACTGCAATTATCTGTACTGGAATACTACAGGCAGAGTCTAACTCTAAGTACCCTGCACCTGTCACCATGCAGGGGCCAAACTCCCAGTACAGAGCGGCCCCTGATGCCAGCATTGTGATAACGTAATCCATAGACGTGCCACACGCCACGCTGGGGCACTTACCTGGGCAGAGATGACCCCATATTCTCGTCAGCCTGACAGGTGCCCATCTTTGCAGGTCGACATGTAATGGAATTAGAGACACAGCTGGCGGCTTCTAGCCCTGCCTCATTATACAGTACACACACCTCTCACAAACCAGTTATTCCACCTCTCACACCTGGATCTCTTTGTGTTTTAGAACCAGCTGAGGTTTCGTTCTCGGAGAAAAAAAAACAAAACGACAAACAAACAATAAACCAAAACACAAACTGTGTGAATAATGTCATTTTGCTGCATACGTTGAAGTAAAGGTTTTGTTGTTTGAATTTCTCTGATCTTTTTAATCACTGTTAATGTAATGTTATGGTGATGTGTACTGATGTAATTCCTCCATTGTCCACATGGTGGCAATGTTGCATTTACCCTTTGATGACATGTTTTGTTCAGGTACCATAGTCAGCCATTTTGACTGAACCAAACATCCTGGGGCTTACACCAGTCGGTTCTCTCCATTGAGGTGCCTCAGTGACGGTTCTAATTCCTGGAGACCCGGTCATTTGTATCTTTGCAAGGAAAGGTGCATCTTACACAATGGCTGCCTGTACTGTATACAGGTGTTAGAATATGACATATTCAATTGTTGTTCTCTTTGAGGAGGCTGCCCCACAATATATTCCTGATCGAAACAGCAATTTAAGTATACACCATTTTTATACCTGTCGTCCAACAAATCAAAACCGCAACTTTAGTATAAGTATACCAGGGTTGTCTGCATTTGGTTTCTCCCGGCCGGGACCATCGGGGCTGAGGCAGTGCCGTTAACATTGATGAAGCTTTAATAAATACCATGCTGAGACTTGTAGTCCACCCCAGATGGTTTCTCTGTCTCTTTTGCTGATATTGCAGGTCAATTCATGACTAATGGAAGTCTAAGCCCTGCAGATCACTGACAAATGCAGACAGGAACGCCAAATAAATATGTGTATTATAGTATACAGAATTCATACAAAAGCCTTGCATTTACTGGAGAAGAGAGGGGCTTCCACGTATATTACATATTTCAGTTATATAGAACAATAGTATTCACTACTCAGTGTGCTATAAGAGTACCTGTCGTCAGTATATGGGGAAGGCAGCCATTTTGACAGCTAAAATAGTATATGTATAATAATGAGGATGCGGCTTATTCATGCGCCAGGAAACAGTGACTGAGGCAGTTTATCAATATTTATATAGAATAATAGACCACTGGACCCAGGAACAGTGCAACGTTAATAAATACTGGTTCAGTCACAAAATGGCTGCCACACCCCATAATGCTTTGCAACACAATGTGTGGTTAAACTTCCCTTTTCAGTCATGTCACTATATGTTATTATGTTTCATAATAAATAAATCCTAAAGTAATTAATTTATAAAAGGATTTACGATAATTAACGGGTATAATTACCTGATACAAGGAGATTTTCCTGGTGAGGTGACACACACCCAGCATGCATTCTGTCAGACAGACACTTTTTTTTGTACATAAATGCAAACACCCCAATCCCCCTGTTGTTAAGAACTTCTTAAACAAATCTACACATTTCTATTTCAATTTAAAAAAAATACATTTGCCATATTCTTCTAATATAGAACATGTATGAAAAACAGATTGCATTGTGGGCTGGCCAGTACCTCCAGGTATAGAACAGATATAAAAATTTTCTTTGAATTAACAAAAGCCCTATTCATGGCACCCTCGGGCCTAGTCATTGGTTTCCAGAGGTCGACTTCCTCTCAGGATCTACCACTGTGATACGGTTGATCCTTTCTAAAATGGCTTCCGCAGTCAGTTTTGGAAGCCCCCGGTCCAGGGGACAACCCTCTACTAAACTGTTCATGGGTGTGGGAGGGAAAGAACTCTCCTCATCCAACCCATCCTCCACCTGCTTTCTGAAAGACGACCGATAGCCCTTGTCCTTGGCATCCTCTCCAGCACAGGCACCCAACACGTCTGGCTGATCCACAAACTCGCCGACAAACTCATTGCCCTCTAAGTTGTCGTCAGCGTTCTGTTCGTTGTATCCCAAAGGTCCTGTACAGTCCTCGGTGTCCTGGAAGGAATGCATGGGGTGAGGGTCGCTCTCGTGGTTGTTCCTCTTCTTCAGAAACTCTTTCAGGATCGGCAGGACTTTCTTCCGTGAAGCAACCGCGTTACCCTGATTGTAGGCGTTGATGTATGTAGAGGCGTAGGGGACGCGGGATAGACCAAGAGATGGGTCTGTCGCCTGTTCCAAGGCTTTACTCACCTATGGGTCAAAATAAACCAAAACCAATTTAAAATAACACTATACACTATATAAGTTTATATCAAAGGTTGAGTGTTCCATGTACATAAAATAAACAAGAGTCAAGAGATGTGACAAGATTAAGGAACATGCGCTGATAAAACAGAAGTGAGGATTGTGAAATGCGTGGTGAGCAGACAGACAAGGAATGAGGAACAAGTGGAAAGCACACAGTAGCACAAATCAAGACGTAATACACGGATCACAATCATGTGGCGAGGAATGTAAAATGAGTGGCGAGTGGACAGGCTCATATACTGGACACGTGAAAGGGAGATGTGCAGTAGGCAGAGAGGTGATAAACTGTAAAATGTGTGGTAGATGCTCTTTTACATTAGGTAAATCACACAGAAAGGTGTCAATGTGAAACTAATAAAAACAGACAAAACCAAAAACCCCATTACATTCTGCTTTTTACACGTGCTGGGGATTTTGGCTGTTGACGTATCATATGACTCCTTTGACGTTTATTTAATGGATAAAGTATAAGCTACATTATTAATCACATAGGATCAGCATGTGACAGCAGAGATAACACTAGTAACAGGGCTCCCCCCCTGACGCCGGCCCTGTCCGTCACACACAGGATCCCAGTCACATCCGTCACACACAGGATCCCAGTCACATCAGTCACACACAGGATCCCAGTCACACAGGATCCCAGTCACATCAGTCACACACAGGATCCCAGTCACATCAGTCACACACAGGATCCCAGTCACATCAGTCACACACAGGATCCCA
>JABWIB010002443.1:28649-45518 GCA_016617825.1 Platyplectrum ornatum | reverse complement strand
ACTTGTGCTGGAAACATCATTTCTCACCTGTAATACTGATTGCAATTAATTCAATTTACCTCCCCTGCAATTCAACATGGTTTTGCCCACTCTTGAAAAAATCTGTCAAAACTACAAGTTCCACAACTTGTAGCTGACAAACTACAAGTTCCATCATACATTTCAAGGAGTTTGGAATGCTGAGTCTTTAGCACAAGCTGGCAAAGCATGATGGGACTTGTAGTTCGACAACATCTGGAGTGTCACAGGTTGACCATCAGGGGTGTATGGCCAGCTTAAGTTTGCATTTGATTTCCTGTCATTTTTAAGGACACTGCTGATGACAGACACCAATAGCTCAAATATCCTGGTTACATTAGCAGAAAAGACCAATAAAACTAGTATATTATATAGGTTTTATTATAAATGTCATAGATCACTTCCATTAATTATAAACAACTTTACATTCATATAATGGAAGTAAAATGTTTTGTCTTGTTATTAGAGATGAGTAAAAATGTGAAAAATCTTCTTAACACAAGTGAAGGCAGTAATTTAACCTTATTATAAATGTATTACTTTAATATCAAAAACTTCTAATGGTTACTAGGGGTCTGTGTGCCACAGCATGTAGAAAGAGATCCTGTCATTTCTGGTTATATGTAAAAGAAAAAGACACGGGGTATAACAAGTTCAGTACACAAAGGGTGTATTACAGACCCAGGCTGGCTTCTTCCCAGCAGAAATCTGTAAGTGTACAATATACAGGGAAAACGTCTGTCTTTAATTACGTTTAAACTTCCCGTGTTCCCAGTGGGCTATACATTCTGAAAAAGTACACTCGATAAATATTTTACATAATCACCCTACTTCCATTTCATGCCTACAAAATCTCATTATAATGATTATTCTGTTGGCTTAAAAATGTCACTGACCTTTGAACAGACAATCAGGGGCGTAAGACTGGTGGTACTTGCGAGCCAGACCTCCCTTTGAAAAGGATATAGCGTTCCAATACCTGCAAGAAATATTATTAATCTATTCTTTTTTCACATTTACTCAAAATAATTATTATTATTATTACTATGATTATTATTATTATTATTATTATTTGGTTATTCATCTTTCTAAGCCTTATTCTGTGAGGCTTTAATGAATAGTACTAAATGATCATTCCCATTGTTTCATCATTTGTTGCCAGCCATTAATACATCTGTGCGGATGGTAAAGTCTATCAGAGAATGATAAGCTGGATCTTACGTGTGTGTTCCAGGCTGAAAATCCAGTCTTTATATTACTGACATAAGACATTATCTTCAGCGCATTAATACATATTTATTGGACCTTGGAAAACTGTAGGGACTAGGCTGCAATCGTCAGTGTATTCCCAAGGACTCCTCTGTATGAGTAACAGAACATTCTGTTGGATTGCGAGGATCATTGTATTTATGATAGCCTCCTTTATAGACAGTTGGCCTGTGATCATCACTGTTGGATGAAATGCAGTCTGGAAACCAATCACTTGAGGACAAAATCGTGTCTTTTCCTATTACAGAGTGCATTCATTCTAATTATGTTATGTTCCTCTGTAGATTAGCTTCTGATAAACACTGATTAGGGAAAAAAAAACCCCAAAGATGTTTTATATTTAAAATAGTATAGTGACCACACTAGTGAGAGTCATTTTGGATTGAGGTTGGTCATCGGAGTTGCTTAGGTGACCTACTATATGATTAAACTAGCAAGACAAGGTGACTATAGAGTTCCTATTATATATACCTACAAACATATGGGCCAATCACAGTATTTTAAGGCATATCATAGTTTTCCTTATTTCTTATGTGCCCCATTACTGGAGTATTGCTGGACATATCATTATCAGCATTCATACAGCAGTCAAGAACACTGGAGACCACAACCAGGCCTAAGTACAGTGACAGAAGGTATGGGCCATTCNCCATGCTTCCCCGCTTAAAATTGGAATGTATTGGAAGTCTGGATAGGATGGAGGGTGTTTTGCATATCCTTACCGTATTATCTAAATATGTTCTCCTTCGCTTCTGCTTCACCACTGAAAACACATCATATATGGTAATGTATTACTACAACAACTGAGAACACAGTACTAATGTATTACTACAACAACTGAGAACACAATATTAATTTATTACTACGAGAACTGAGAACACAGTACTAATGTATTACTACAAGAACTGAGAACACAATATTAATTTATTACTACAAGAACTGAGAACACAGTACTAATGTATTACTACAAGAACTGAGAACACAACTGAGAACACAGTACTCATGTATTACTACAACAACTGAGAACACAATATTAATTTTTATACTACAACAACAGAGAACAAAATACTAACATGTTAGTACATAAGCTGTGACAATACTAACATACATTACTGAAAACAACATTTCCAGTTATAAAACGCTGTCTTTCAGTTTCCAGTAAAAACACTGATGTATTTGAGTGTGTGAGTAACATGATAATTATTACATCAGGCCCCTCTCCTTAAGGCCTAAAACCTGATTGCAATTATAACCTCATTAAATGTTCACTGCACTTTATTATGTGTATGCGAGCTTCCCAGGCTTATAACTTTATGAGAATATATGAAGGTTATTCCATTACCTGGAACGCATTGCTTGTAACCCGCTTCATTCCCATTACTGACAATGGCCTTCATTTACTAAGCAGGGAGATTGAAAAGTGAGGATGTTGCCCATAGAAACCAATCAGATTCAAGCTCTTAGTTTCATTTCCACATACTGGAGAATGTGAGCTCAAATCTGATTGATTGTTATGGACAACATCCCAACGTTTCTAACTTATTGATCCATAGAGCTATGTATATCTTCAAAATATTTTCCTATAAGTGAAATCAGTTCCACATCAGTTAAACTACAAGATAAAGTTTTAGACATTCACAATATTTTATTTATTAGCAGAGTTTCTCTGTACGCCAGACCTGTGGCACTCAGTCAAACCTGCAGATGCTTCAGCTTATGCTATAGCCATATGTTGTAAATGCATGCTCTATCCCACTTCAAACAAGTGTGCGAAAGTTAGACTCACAAGTTCCCATGCAGGAAAGGTGCTAACAGCACGGGACTGAGCTGCGGGGCAGTGTGAACAGACGCTAAGCAGACCTCTCCTTCACATGGGCTATTTCAGGGTACCTGATCCTAGCAACTGCAAGGGTGTGCTGGCTGAAAGGAGATGTTTGGGGGGGGATACATGATTATGTTATCCTAAACAATAGCAACATATAACACATCACAGATTATGGATACCAGGTGCTAAAATGATTATTACAACTGCAGCTCTACATAATGTCACCAGATTGTGTACCACAATACAGCCAGTGAGATATGTTTATTATTATTTTGTTATCTATCTATCTATCTATCTATCTATCTATCTATCTATCTCATATCTATCTATCTATCTATCTATCTATCTATCTATCTATCTCATATCTATCTATCTATCTATCTATCTATCTATCTATCTATCTCATATCTATCTATCTATCTATCTATCTATCTATCTATCTATCTATCTATCTATCTATCTATCTATCTATCTATCTATCTATCTCATATCTATCTATCTATCTATCTATCTCTCTCATATCTATCTATCTATCTATCTATCTATCTATCTATCTATCTATCTCATATCTATCTATCTATCTATCTATCTATCTATCTCATATCTATCTATCTATCTATCTATCTATCTATCTATCTATCTCATATCTATCTATCTATCTATCTATCTATCTATCTCATATCTATCTGTCTATCTATCTATCTATCTATCTATCTATCTATCTATCTATCTATCTCTCTGTCTTGCCAGTGTGTGGGTATAACCAATGTTGCATTTGGTGGCTTATTATATGTGGGCCACTTAATCACACTATGGCCTCTATCTATCTATCTATCTATCTATCTATCTATCTATCTATCTATCTATCTATCTATGTCAGTGTTGTCATCTCAAGAATTTCAAGCAATTCTCCCAGTTTAGTTGGACAGTCGTCAGATCTCCTGGAATCCGGGCAGAGGCAATGTTTTTTCAGCCTCGGTCCATATTATTAATATTAATATTATTACTGATAATGTCAAACCCTGACCATCAATAGCAAATGCATATGTTTGCCTTCCAGGGGGTGGGGCTTTGGCCATGATTTACATAAATCGCCCTTCATCCCACCCCCACGCTGACAACTTTTGGGTTGCTCTGAGGAACCTAACATCAGCAACCCTGATCTGTCTATTGCAATTTTGGGCTTCTAAAATGTGAAACAAAACAGTAAAATAGCAGGTTTGACCCTCAATAAATGACATTATGATTGTAACAGACCCAATGGCCTAAAATTACTAAACTACGGGATTCGAAAAGAGGGGATGTTGCCCATAGCAACCATAGCAATCAGATTTAAGCTTTCAGTTTCATTTTACATACTGGTATCTGTGTGCAATAAGCAAAAGCAAAGTATTCTCCCTGTATGCAAAGAATAATATGCAACATGGTGTTACATGATAACTTTCCACTCTTGACTTCAGGTCTGGATCTGGTCCATGAAGATAAATGAGTACTTGTTTTTTCACTAATTCTAATCTGATGNATTTTTCTCATTTCCAGAATTTTCTATGCCGTACAGTGACGTCCTGGATGTGAAGAAATACCCGCTACTCTTCAATGTGTCTGTTCCACATCATGAGGCGATAGTAATGGCTGAGCTTAAACTCTACATATTGGTTCCGAGAGACAGGGAGCCACACGATGGAATGGGCAAGAAAATGACTGTTTATGAAATGCGTAGTGATGGAGATGGAGCACGGAAAGCTGTGGAACTGGCCTCCAGGCTGGTGTACAAATCCAGCAGCGCGTGGGAGATGTTTGACATCACAGAGGCTGTACGGCGCTGGAGCAGAACAGAGGTCACCACACATGTCCTGGAAGTACACATACAAAATCCAGACATTGACCTTGAAGATGCTGGAGAAAGAAGACTGGACATAGATGTGAGGCCGGAAACCAAACATGAACCACTGCTTGTTGTTTTCTCGGATGATCAAAACAGCGAGAGAAAGAAAGAAAGGGAGGAAGTGAATGACATGATTAGCCATGAGCAGGATTTCGGCCAGGAGAACTTAGAGTTTGGGGGGATGGGTCACATGCCAAGTGAGGAGTCCTTGCTGCAAATGAGGTCCAATATTATCTACGATGCCAGCTCCCGCATTCGAAGAAATGCGAAGGGAAATACCTGCAGGAAGACCTCACTCTACATTGATTTTAAGGAGATTGGATGGGACTCCTGGATCTATGCCCCGTCCGGTTATGAGGCATATGAGTGTCGAGGCGTGTGCTCCTTCCCCTTAACAGAGAATGTCACACCAACTAAACACGCCATTGTGCAAACACTCATCCACATGAAGAACTCACAAAAGGCATCGACAGCTTGTTGCGTGGCGACTAAACTGGATCCCATATCCATCCTGTACTTGGATGCGGGAGTACTCACATACAAGTACAAATACGACGGCATGGTAGTGTCAGAATGCGGGTGCAGATAGTAGTTCTTTGGTGGGGCTGGCTTATTGTAAATTTGTACATTTTGTATTTGCTTATTTAAAGAATTTATTTAAGATTGTGTGTACAGATAATATATGTCTTGAGATTTGGCTACTATGTCTTGCAAAGCAAGGAGGACTCTGTCTAGTGGTGTCCTGTTGCATTGCAAAGCACTGTAAGCTTTCTTCTGTAAATTCATTGCAGCAGGTCACTTCATCTCCAAAGGGGTTTAACTGCAATACTGCTATTGTTGTGTATGTATGTGCTTCTGTTTACCATGAAGCAAAAATCTCCCTTGCTGACTACAAAAACATAGCAAGTCACGACGCCACTGTTGTTAGATGTTTTTAATGGTCCAAAATATCAAAACAAGTTTCCCAATTTTCTGTAGGCTACCAATCAAGGGATATTCCAGTGATAAACAGGTCAATCCCAATATGTATTTTAGTTTTACACCAGTCAACTTCACAGGAATTAGAAGCCACTTCCGCATAACATTACATACCTTTGTCTCTGGACTGCATGAACCAATGGTATAACTAAACCATACCCCTGCACTAGAGTATTGACTTACCCCCAATATAACACCTCTATGCAGAATTACCCCCTCTATGCAGAATTGGAAGTCCCAACATGCTTTAACTGCACAGACATAGTTGATACCTAGCAAAGCATGCTGGGACTTTTTTGGCAATACCTGGAGAGTTGCCTACCTCTGGCCTAAACCGAGTTATTGTATTGGGTAAAGCAGGATATGAGTGTGCTACCCCCTGCTTCTGGTCAGCCCCCCTGAAACAGGGAGTAGTACAAATACTATTCCTCCCTTTATCTACCAGTAATACTCTAATATAAGGAAGCCACTCAATTATTTCCTCCACAGTGACACCATGGTTTATATTGTGTAGCACCTTTCCTCCCTCTCCAGGGCACTAGCCGACCACCTAGCACCAGCCCTGCGCAGAAGCAATGGCTCTCCCTTGAACTTTTAGACAATATAACATTTTGTTATTGTGTAACTTTTGTCCTAGTTTAAAGGCTCTACAGCGAAGATACAGTACACGTGGGCTGTGTGTGCCAACTGTGTAATTACGTGTATACCACAATGGATAATGAGATACAGATGCCCGCACACTGATCAGCATACTGTTCTCACCAAATTGCAACTGAGAACGAAGGGGCAGGGACAGAATGCTCCTTCATTAACCTCTTCAGCTTTACTGAAATGTGGTTATTATCAAAGGTTCAGTCCTTCAACTTCATTGTATATTATTTCTTTTTTATATACGTATGCACTATTCACACAAAGCAGTTCTGTCGGGAAAACATGATTTGTGGTGAGAAGTGAAATGGATTTTCAAAGACTTGGACAGGAATATGTTTTTATTCAGGCAGAAAATAAGAAAAAAAACAAGATAGGGAATAAAATGTAACTGGATGTATTTCGCAGTTCATGCTGCGTTCAGTCGAGAGGCTATAGTGAAAGGTTGACTTATACATCCTCATCTGATAAATCACTTAGAACCTTCTAGAAATATTCTGCCATAAAGTGGATACAGAACCTTCTAAGCGCTGATTTTGGAGCACAGAAAAGAAAACATTTTTTTTGGCTCCTAAATTTTAAATGAACTTTCTAATCTAGAGAGTCCCTGTGGGCAGAGATTTCCCCAGATGTCAATAGAAATTCATGCGGTTACAACTGTGTTTTGACATTAATCAAGTTCATTATGTAACAGTTTATGGTACATAAAAGGGGCAATGTAGGGGCCTCACTTTACTTCGACATTGGGTTCCCAAAAAAAAGGGCAACTTGAGGAAGTCCAGAGGACATTAAACAAACAAGTGCAGAATAAAGTTGGCAAACAATTATGCCACTGATTAAATATCAATTGCCCAGGGGCTGACGGAGCTCCATTTTTAATAAATAATGGGGTCAATTCAATTCTTTTCGTGCCCCCTTATGTGTCTTCTTTTTCTCGTGGCTCATAGAGCTGCATTTAAATTAGTTTTCAGTACCATAATACACAGGAAAAAAATGCACGACGCGCTTTTTCTCGTCTTCGCAATTGAAGAGGCCCCAATGCGTCAGTGGTTTTTCTGCATTTCTTTGCTTTAAGATGGCGGCTATAATGTGTCAGTCCTTCCACATTAGTATGTTAATGCTAAAACACGTTAATCAGTCTTTATATACTGTACTCTTAAATGAAGTTGCACTGAAAATACAGGTGCAAAAATAACACAACTAGACAACCCATTCATTACTAAGAAAACATCTCTATGGAAAATAAATGCTAAAAGGTTATTAAAATCACAACTTACAGTACAGTTAAATCATCATTACTCAAATTATCCAGCTTTATTCTCATCTTGGATTCTTTATAATAATGAAAAAAATTAAATTCTTTGCACTCATGTACTGTTCAACCCTGTGACCATCATATGCCTAGGGTAATACGTACACACTAGTGTTCAAGCTCTCATTTCATTTTACATTCTGGAGAATGTGAGCTTGAATCTGATTGGTTGCTATGGGAAACATCCCCACTTTCCAATCTCCAGGGTCTTTTTTGCACTTTTTACATACGCCCCTATATGTTAAGCTGGGTACACACAAGACTTTTCTTGCAATTCATTCCAGTCACATGATAGACAAGTGTTTGGAGTAATATGTGATTAGTGTGCAAGGATAATGGCTGATATTTGCAATATATTGTTTTATTACATCATTTCAACTTTCTAATCTTGCAGTAATTTTGCATGTCGGGTTGTGAGTAAAACCTTTTGTGTACCCAGACTCTTTTTCATATCGGACAATATGCATATCAATAATTCACTCAATTAAAAGAAGAATACTAAGAAGTCACATTAAATGTCACACGATGGGAGTTGTGGTGCCTTCTGCTCCATAGGGACATTGTAGCATTTGACTGAACAAGATGCATCAACTCTGCAGCAGAGTCCCAGGAAATGATGCTAACATCCAGGCAGCTATGTCAGTTCATTGCTATGCATCCTGTTTAGGATTACTGAAGTGGTAATAAATTGGTTAAGATCTGCACCAACACAAGAAACATGAAGGGGATGAGGCAAAACAGATGCTGACAATCTGCAACCAATTAATACAGGGCTACAGATAAAGACGTCAGCCTCTTCCCATGCACCATTGCTCTTTGCAATATTCCCCAGGAGTTGTGAATGTAGCAAATGCATATTTTTTTTTTTTTTTTTTATTTACCTGTCCTGGTCATGGCCTGTCCTGGTCATAGCTGCGCTGGTGCAGTCCAGCAGTGCTAATAAATAATGTACAATACAAGGAGAGCTGTCTTATATTTGACAATGTTGTAAAATATCCTATAATGCTGGCATACAAGCAGTAAAATAATATTTGCTCTTGTTTTTCCTTACGCTTGTCACATTGTAAATGAGGGAACTCATATGTTTGCTCATTCTCCTTGTATTCCCCAGTCCTGGAGGAATCTGTGTTCTGCTTGCTCTCTGTATATTGTTTGCCATGTTTCCGCTGCTCTCCATCAGCTCACCCTCTTGATAACAAGGTGTCAGGGCAAAGTAACCACACACCCAACTCACGTTATTTTTACTGAGCTGCAAATTTGTCAGATTCTTGGGAGAGTGTGACTGACGTTGCTGCTTCCTCCCAGGCCTTAGAGCTTGCAGGCCCTCCTGCACCACTTTTACACTATGAAGGCCACCTTATCTGTCCCACAGGCGATAAGGGACCTGCCATTGAGAAGGATTGACTGATACATTAAGAGGTATCAGCACACTTGGAAATCCACATCCAACCAGCCCCTGCAGCTTTGCTCCATGTGACCCACTCTCCATTCCCCATATAGGATAATGCATAATGCACAGTCCTGGGAGATATCTTCTTATATGGGTGCATATTTGCACAATACAGTAGCCCATGGCAAACAATCAGTAATGGATTTTGAACAGTCTACTGTACTTATGACAGCAAGGAGAAGAGGGGTATTCATGGTTCTGCTCTATACAGGAAAATGAATACCCTAAGGATTCTAATTGGTTGATAAGTGTTGCTGCCTTTTTGCACCTTTGTGAAAACCCTCTTTCTCATATACTTTAAAACTGTCAAACATTATATAAATATATATATCACAACAGAAAAAACAGAAATAATGTAATAATGAATAAATAATTGGTTGATCATAAATATATAAGTATATGATGTGATCAGGGACAGATAATTCTATACATATGTTCTCTAATACAACAGAATTGCATGTAATATGCTAACAATGGACTGGATCAAGACTTATGTACTATTGAACTAATAAGCTTAGTTACCAGTGGGCAAAGCCATGTTGAATTGCAGGGGAGGTAAATCATTATTTGCAATCAGTATTACAGGTGAGAGATGATGTTTCCAGCAAAAGTCTAATAACAGTGTAACAGTAACACTGGTCAGTATCTGTGTGCAACATGCAACAATAAAGTATTCTCCCTGCATGCACACACTGACATTCATTTTACCCCCCTGCAATTCATCATGGTTTTACCCACTCGTAACTTTGCGCTTGTAAGGTCAAATAGAACGTACGTCTGGATCCAGTCAAATGGGTATTAAATTCTTCTTTCAAATAATGAAACTAATTCACATTTGTTATAAGTAGCACCAACAAATGAATGACAGAAGCTGATAACAGAACCCCCCACACATACAGACCAGACATACCTTATTTTTATTTAGTATTTTGTTCTTTTGGAGAATTATAATATTATTTTCTCAGCTTCCACAATCACAACTGAATACATCACTGAAGCACTAAAGTGATATTGCTAGTAATGATCAGTTGAATATTAGTTAAGTGTACAAAATGATTGTTTCAAAAACAAGATTGTGATCTCAATACATGATTTCATGCATATGTGGGGAAAATATTCATGAAAATGTTGTTGTTTTTTTAAACCATGAGGTTGTACAAAATGTAAAGAATAACTAAGAATAAAATAGAATATTAAGTTCTGATATAAAGAAGAACAAAACACAATTTGTGAACTGAGGTTGTTTTTCTGATAGATTTTGTGTATATTTTTGTGCTTTCATTGTAATCTGCACCTCAATGTAATGCATTCATTGAAACTGTAATGTACGAATATATATTTAATTGTAAATATATTACTATAGTCTGATTGTCATCTAACCACTATATATTTTTTTAACAAACCCTCCGTTTTGTCTGCAAGTTTCTTTATTTATTTTAGAAGATTGAAGGCTCACACTGTGAATGATGTTACGCATGTATAGTATCACTAAATATTGCGGGAGCAAAGAACAACAACAAAAAACGTAAAGACATTTAGGAAAAATAGTCAATTCTTGTATAAAATAGATGAATCAAACTAATTCCACTACCAGGGCCAACTTAGAGGTGCAATACCCGAAACTCTACCCAAAGTTCTTTAAGAGTGGCATGGGAGTAGCACTCTGTAGCGGCAGCACTTACTACCGCTGATCTGAGCACTGAGCAGTCCATGAGTGAGCGCGGGGAGTGAGCTTACACTGCTAGACCCCTGCCTTAAGTCTTTTGTGCAGATCAGCAGTCCATGTATCCACTGACCTCATGAATCCCTATATTTAAACCTACCCCCCCCCCCTCTATCCTGATAGATGTAATACTTTGTCTCTTTGCTCCCTAATAATACCATGCTCCATAGGTAGTGGCAAGATAGGTGTCTGCTTAGGGCCCCGCGACTCAAGGGACCAACACATAAATGGGTGCTGCCGGCCTGCTGCCAGTGCAGCCGACTCCGCCACTGTGGGGGATTGGAGTGAGGGCAGAGTGGTAGCAATGGGGGGCTCCCTTCTATGGCTGCATCTGCATATCTCTTACAAATTCAGACTGTAGACAATGCCTTAGTTTAACCAATGCTGCTAGGAGATAAATGTTAGCAGATCAATGTTAACCCCATTCACTATCAACAGTCAAATTCATTATAGCTCTATATATATATTTTAAGAATTATGTTAATATGCTGATTTAGAAACATACGGTTTAGAAAAAATACTTTCAATACATCAGATTCTCAATGACATATTCATGTATGTAAAAGGAAAGTGAGCTTGAACAACAAAATCTGTTTTTATAGCTCCACTTTCCCTTTTCATAGAATAGTAATCCAGGCTTTTATATATTAATAAGAGAAAGCTTTTATAGAAGCCAGAATCGTCACAGTTAATAATGGCCTTGTGTTAGATTCACACTTTGCTAATACTTACCTGTTTTGTTATCCGTAGATGTCACTAGCAATGTGTTCACTTTCTACCATCTTCTGTACATACACTACTGACCCACTGATTGCTAGGACCGGGTAAAGCTGGTCATCCACTACATTGATTCTCGTTGTAATAGTGCATAGTGGTTTGAAAAGTCATTGCTGTGGATGGTCGCGATTCTTTTGAACTTTTCGTTAACGGCAATTTTATTATACAGAATTCCTGATTATCATTTCAAGGTCCAATATCTTGTAGTGTATGGCCATTACCAATATCACTAATGATTTTTGGGTATTTATTTTATATAGGTATACATAGGTATATATATTTTTATAGCCAACGATTTTGAGGCAGGTTTACCATAATTTTTTGGGGTGGAAGGGGGGGACATAATCGTTTTAGTGTATGTTAATGATACAGACACGTTCATCAAGAGAAAAAACACAATATCGTTCAAAATCACTGAAAGGAGAATCGTTTTACCGGATGCACAGCTTTAGTCTCATAAAGTAAACTAGAATCAGCCCTTTTAGTGAGGAAGAGAGCCAAGTGAGAATATATTCTAGAATATAATAAACACACTGTGGACATTAGACAAAAGGAGACACTGCTATCAGGAGTACCACAATAAGAATAATCGATCATTTAGGGCCTGTAAATCCTAGAAGACAGGTAACCCATCAGCAAAAGAAGTTTCTAACCTCTGAGATTCAATAAAGTTATTATGTAAATGTGTCCAACGTACTGTCCATGGAAAATCTACACATTGGACTAAATTCACTAAGCTTGGGAGTTTGCTGGGGAATTGAAAAGTGGGGAAGTTGCCCATAGCAACCAATCAGATTCGTGCTCTCAGTTTCATTTTACATACTGGAGAATGTAAACTCGAATCTGATTGGTTGCTATGGGTAACATCCCCACTTTCCAATTCCCTTGCAAACTCCCCGCTTAGTGAATTTAGGCCATTATTATCTCAATGTGGCGTAAACTCATTTACCTGACAATATAAAAACATGAAAACTAAACACAGAAACATACTAAAAATATATAAAAACACTTTATTACAGTATCTAGATGTGCAGTTGGGCTTTGTACAGTAAAAGCAAATAACTGGCAACTATCAAACGCTGAAAATAAGTTAAATCATATTTGGGGGGTCTTGAGGGAGCATTGGTCTCTCTGCTGTGGGGAGAGGTGTGAGAGAGAGGCTATGTTTTTGTTAAAAGATGAAGCAGAGCCAAGTGAAAAAAGAAGAGGCCAAATCACAACATCGCCCTGTGAAAACTTCCTTGTTTACACGAAGAACCCATCTATCTTCATTAGCGAGGAGGACAGCTTCTTGCATGGGCTGCAGAGTAGGGGTCCAAAGGGGTTATGGAAAGAAACAAGACAAGAGGGAAACAATACATTTTTATTAGCTGAACAACTGAAACGCCACCATTTCATTGCTGGAAGCAGTGGACCATACCATTATACATGCTCATTGAATGTGTCACTGTCATTCTGCTTCTTAATCCAAAGGATTAAAGTCAAATGTCATCGCTGTCATATGTGGTTTATCCAGTGATAAGCCACACGAGTGATCTAGACAGAAGACGGAAGACAGAACTGATGACTGCTCTTTTAATTCTGCCATGTGGCCAACAGAGACCCAAATATTCTCACTTTATAAAGGAAAATAGCAGCAAATGGGCAGACTGCGGTTTACATTTAAATGCACACAGTGTCCCTGTAGTTGTTGTTGTGTCTTAATCAGCCTGAATCGAGAACACAGTCCTACAGTCCCGGGCCCGGCCGTCCCCCCGGCAGTGGCCAGCACGCCAGTATAGAGCGCCGTGCCACTGCCGGGGGTTGGGGGATGGCCGTCATGTGGAAGGCCTGGCCGCCTGGGACTTTGTGAGTCCTGGGCCCGGGTGATCCTGGTGGCGGCTCTGATAATATAACACGTGCTGCCTGATCCAGCCTGAGAAATATGCTCAATGCTTTTGCATATTGACACTTTATGTATGCACTGAAAATGCAGAATTTCATACATAAACTGTGCTGTAACCAGCTATTTTGGGGCCCTGGACAAGAGAGAAGAATACCCCTTATATTATGGTGTTACAATGTCCACAGAGAATTCCTCAGTCTTATTATCCTTAGTGGGGAGCCGATAGCGTAGAGGAACTAGATTTAAGTTATGTTTGTAAATATGTTTGTGGAACAAGATTTGTTGTACTTTCTATTGACCTTTGCAAACATTCTATTGGCCAGATTCAATTGTGCGTTATGTGTACTACATAACTGACCAAAGGGTAAGCTCATACAGATGTGTATTAACAGATGCAAATTTGTACTACCATAACAGGTAGGAAAAGACGCACCTTGTGCTTTTTCCTGTCTGTGCGGAATATTGAATCTAGCCCTAACTGCATAAGTTGGAATGCATAGTACAGCAAGTGTCTATACTACTCTCATGGACTAGTTATGGTAACAGTAAAGCTAGGACAGATGCTGTCTGCCAGACTGAGGTAAGCTACATTTTGTTACAATGTATCTGCCACCACTTTCTATGCTTCCATTAATTCTTTTTTTACCTCCCCTTAAAGTAATTTTTATAATTTTTCATATTTTTTTTTCAATAAACCTACACTGCACTCTCCCCAAATTACACCTTCACAGTCACATTGGTCTTTTTCACTTTTCCCATTATACCCAACCCAACCCAAATTGCATTATTCCTTCCATTACATTCATCCCATGAAACAAGGAAATGGAAAGATAAAAAAAAAACATTGCTAAGAATATTATAAATGGTTTTCAGAACAATAATTACCCCATCGACCTCTATACAATATACACTGCACTCAGTGACTACAGTACAATACTCATTGCATCCTCGTGACCACCATATAACACCTGCACCCTAGTGGCCATCAAACAATACACTCGACTCAGACAACATTCAGTATATATTAAAATAAAGGACACAGAGAATTATAAATCGGGACATACAGTAGTTTATTTATAATTATGCTTCATTCACAAATCCGTCGCTGGAAGCCGCCGAAATCGGCGGCTTCCAGCTAAAAGCAGCACAAGAAAATGCCGGCTTCACAGTGAAGCCGGTGTCCTGCGAGAAGGGGGGGGGAGCTAAAAAGACTGTGATCGTAATGATCACATGTCTTTTTAGTCCAATCGCCTCCCTTCATACGCGCTGAATCCGGCATGCTGGCTTCAGCGCGTTCAGATTGCTTTAAGGACGGCGAAAAGCCGCTGAAAATCCTTAGGCGCCATTTTCAAAAGGCATTGTTCAGATTGCCTTGAAACTGCGCCATTTGCACTCGAGGCGTCGTTTTCGCTGAAAACGACGCCTTTTTTTGGCAATCTGAACGGGGTATAAGTGACCAGATTGCAATCAGAGAGCATATTTTTTAATATGCTTGCTTGTTTTTTTCCCTACTTGTATAAGCACTTTGTCTTTGGCACCCCCAAGTGAGCTAACTAAAAGGGTAATTGAAAAGTGGGAATGTTGCCCATAGCAACCAATCAGATTCGATCTCACATTCTCCAGTATGTAAAATGAAACTGAGAGCTCGAATCTGATTGGTTGCTATGGCAAGATCCCCACTTGGGCATGTATGCAGAGCTGATGGACCACAGTTAAGGATCACAGTTTAGGTTTGGTAGTTAAAGGAGGTACGCAGTTGGCCGAGGGGGCATGAGAGGAGGATCTGTGTAGAATTAGTGATTAATAGTTGGAGACATTGGTGAGAAATTTAGGAGAGATTTCTGAATAAGGTGAGTAAATAGTCATAGAGAGACAGGCTAAAGAGAAGCATGGAACAGGGAAGAGCAGTGTTAGACTGAGAACTAGAAAGAGAACAAAATACATGCATCGCTGTGTTGCCNGTGGAAACATTGTTCCTCATTGGGTTTCAGGCTAGTCATTTTGAGCAGCGAGATGCATGTTTGCATTTTGGGGCCATATATCACATATGTTTATAGTTAAAAAAAAATAAGATTTTATGTTTATTCAAAGCTGCACTGTCACTCTGATACCGATATTCAGGAGATTCAGTTCGATCATTTTCTGGAATCTTAGATAATATTTTCGAGAATTTTTTTGTTAGTTTCTAGTCTGAAGGTGGTAAGATTGATAATTACGTCCACCGTATCAGCCATGGCATGGTGTTCGCATTTCAGAAAGAGACACGCAGCCAAAGTTATATTACGTTGGATTACAATAAATGTTCCATATGGGAATATAGTAAATACTGACTTATGAGCTCCAACTCTGACTCAACGTTTTCACTAACTTTTAGTTTAACTGATGAGGTACCTCATAGTAGATTTCTTAATTTAGGGGTAATTACCAACATTAATCTCACAAGACCTTCACTCAAGTTCCACCTCTCTCTTCACAGGTCGGATTAAGGTTCGTGGGAGCCCTTGGGTAATTTAACTGTGGGGGGCCCTGCTGAACATTAACACAAAGTACATACAAACATACAACACATAAATATATATTAAACAAGAGCAATATGCTTCCAGTCTCCACTACAGACCCTTAGTAAGTGTACAGGCTCCATTTCTGTCCCTTGTATGCTTGCACAGCCTTCATTTATGCCCTCATTATGTGCATCCCTAGAAACAGCCCTATGTATGAGAGCCCCATTGTGAGTGGAAACTCTGTGGTAACTCAGGGCTGGACTGGAACTAAAAATCAGCCCTGGCATTTAATGCACACAGGCCCACCTAGAGCTATCCACCAATCAGACTGCTGAGAGTTATCCTATTTTTTTTTGTAGCTGGCAGACAGTCAGCAAATGGCTGACAGCTCACTGATTGGTGGATGGCTTAAGCTTCCCAGCAGCACTTTGTTGCGGCAATATGTTACAGACACCTCAACTACCATTCTGCCTTAACTGCTACAGATAAGTCAACTGCCATACTGCCCTATCTGCTACAGACACCTCAACTGCCACTCTGCCCTATCTGCTACAGACACCTCAGCTGCCATACTGCCCTATCTGCTACAGACACCTCA
>JABWIB010002443.1:14195-25643 GCA_016617825.1 Platyplectrum ornatum | reverse complement strand
CATTGTATAATAATAGCTCTTACCCCTTTGTATCANTCCCCAATATCCTATAGAATGTAAGCTTGCGAGCAGGGCCCTCTTCCCCACCCATTCTGTCTGTTACCACCCAGTCATGTCTAATTGATTGTTAAATTGTAAAGCGCTACGTAATCTGATGGCGCTATATAAAAACCTGTTAATAAATAAATAATAAATAAATGCCACTCTGCCCTATATGCTACAGCTAACTCAACTGCCACTCTGCCCTATCTACTTCAAGATAACTCAACTGCCACTCTGCCCTATCTTCTGCTGTATACCACACCTGTCACACTGCCCTACCTGCTACAGGCACTTCAACTGCCACTCTTCCCTATATGCTACAGACACCTCACCTGCCACTCTGCCCTATCTGCTACAGACACCTCAACTGCCACTCTGCCATATCTGCTACAGATACCTCAACTGCCACTCTGCCCTATCTGCACCCAGACACCTCAACAGCCACCAGGGCCGAACTGGGACTAAAAATCAGCCCTGGAATTTAATGCGCACAGGCCCACGTAGAGCTATCCAACAATCAGACTGCTGAGAGTTATCCTATTGTTTTTTCTAGCTGGCAGCCAGTCAGTGAACGGTTGTCAGCACACTAATTGGTGGTTGGCTTATGCTTTCCAGAAGAACTTTGTAGTGGCCCATCACTCCAGTGGGCCATCTGGCATTTGCCAGAAGTGCCAGATGGCCAGTCCGGCCCTGGTGGTTACCACCACATTTGTCCTGTTTAATCCAGCCCCTGGCCCTACCACATGGACATTACCTCTTATCTTTACCTATAAGGAAAGCTTTAAGTAACAGGCCTGGACTTCCAACAGGCAATGGATGTTCATGTGTCCATGTGTGTGAGTGGGAGTAGGAACATTGTGAATCCATGTCTAGCTAATATGACCCAGTATCAGAACAGATGTCTGGACCTGACTCATAATTCTGAATCAAAGACTGGAAGCATAATAATTCTCCCAGGGTTAATAACTAGACATCATTTTAAATACTTTTTTGATTGCAAACAATCACCAACAGCTGGAGTTGACTTGAGTGAATTATTAGCACTGAGCATGCTCAGGGAATTGAATGATCCTGTCACTAGTCTGCTATTATGTAATTATGTCATTATGCTAATATCCAGATACTGACAGAGGAGAAATACAGAACTGAAAAGGAATGGTATAAAACAAAATTAAAGCATGTATGAAAGACAATCATATAAGTAGAAAATAGATAAAAGAAAGAGAAAAAGCATATTAGCATAATGAAAAACTAGCAAAAAGGGAGAAAAATATGTAATAACCCAAACAAATTACCACCTAAATCCAACATTGTGGGAAGCGTTGTGCACTTCTAATAAATCTCTGCTTCAGGAAATATTGAAATGCAGCTTTAAAGAAAAAAAGCAAATACATGTTTAAAATATCAGACTGAATGCAGACTTTTGTTTCCCTTCTGTGCACTCCCCTTGTTTGCTCTGTCTACCAATACCTGACCCCTACTTTTGATGTGTAAGAGTTTATTGGAAGTCTGGACAGGGTGGCGAGTGTTTGGCACGTCCATTCTGTATAATTTAAATGTTTCCTTCCCCTTGCATTCTCCCTCAACATGATCAATTAATGTTAGTATTAATGCAAAAAGTGTCAGTTTCAAGCATTAAAAAAATGCCACTCCACCGCCAGGGTTGCTCATTGTCCTTTTGTCCTCATTGTCCAATATTTGTTTTAGTAATAGAACCCTTGGTGTCAGTGATTCAGGAAGCATCTGACATTACTGTAATATCTGTAGGGCCCCACTCCTACAAGATTTCCCCTATTTGACGATGTTCTTCTCACCCTAGCTAACCCAAGACTTTCCCTGCCTAACCTACTCGCTACTTTGGGGGACTATAGTTGACTGTCCGGTTATAAAATCAACCTCAATAAATCTGAAGCCCTGCTCCTGAACACCTTCCCCCAGGTTACCTTGCTCATCACCTCCTTGTTTCCCCTCTGCTGGCAGCGCTCCAAAATAAAATACCTGGGTGTCTGGCTGGGTGTCCTCCTCAATGCCCAATACAGCAAACTTTTCAGCGTCAACTACCCCCCCCCCCCCCCTGGAGAGGATCTAGGCGGAATTCTGCTCCTAGAGAAACCTTCTGGTCTCATGGCTGGGCAGGATTATCACTGTCAAAATGAATATCTTCCTAAGGCTGCTCTACCTTTTTCAAACTCTCCCTGTCTGTGGCCCACCATGCTGTTTGCAGGCCTCCAAAGCGTTCTCATTAAGTTTATATGGAACCATCGGCCTCCTTGTACTTGATTGGCCCTCCTAAAAAACACACCCCAGGGGGGGCACAGCTTCCCTGACTTCCCTGATGTTTCTACTATCAGGCCGCTCACCTTAGCTCTGTTGTATCCTCAAACGGACCCCCCCCAACTGGGCCTCCACTTGCCTGGTCTCCCCCTGCTCCCCTTATTGGACTACCCTGCTTTTCCCCCAGGCCAGTCGATGGGTTTCTTGAGGATTTGGCTCTGACCTAATGGCAGGGTCGGGGTGGTTGTCCTATCCAGATCTCTGTCAGAGATTCCCACACTGGACCACCTAGCACGCATCTACTCTACGGCCTCTTCTCTCTGCAGGCGAGGCTGTGGTCACACTGGCTCGTTCCTTCACATCTGGTGGACTTGCCTGAGGGTCATCCCCTTCTGGGACTCCATTCAATCCCTCATATCCTCTCTTCTTTCGTTCCTGATCCGGGCTTAGAAGACTCCATCCCCTCCCTGGTTTCCTATGTTTGGTAAGTCGCAGGCATGGAGAAGTTGACTTTCTTCATGGTACTGAAAACTCCTACAATGCAGTCTGGGCCCCCTGGTTTGCCCTTCAAGGTTTGCTTTCTCCCCTTCCTGACCACCTGTCATGATCTTATCCACCTTTTACCCTGCAGTTCATATTAGTGGCCTTGACCTCCACTCCTGACTCACTTTGGTAACCTCCCTCCCCCTCTTCTCCGTTCCCTCCCCCACATTATGTCTACTTATTTCCTTTTGCTTCTTTGCCTATTATATAGTTACATAATTATGGAGCCCAAGTGTTAGAGATGCATGTTGACCAAAAAACTTTGGACACGTCCTCCTGGTTTGAGAGCTTCAATTGAAGTTTCCACATGAAGTTTGGTATTGATTGCCAAATTTCAACTTTAATCCTTGAAGAGAAAAGTTTTTCTTTCATCTTAATTCTAATATGTAAGCAGAGTTATTAAACAAAACACTGATGGGTTATGGGAAATCCCTTGAGGGTATGTAATGTATCAAACATTAAACAATAATAAAGTATTTAATAGCTTCAGTAAATCAGATTGTCGTTATTTTTGTATAATGAATAACATGTGGTGGGGATATAAGGGATATTTACAAATGTTTAAATATGTACAGGCTGTGTTATACATGTGAAGTTAAATGCACTTTGTTTCAACAGAGAGATTATTTAATAATCAGAAGTCATAAACTGTCATAAAATGCAATACATTAAAGGTTTAATATTTAAGCATCATGTTTTATTGTTTTCTTTACTAAAAATACTGAATACTATATATATTTAGTCAAATATATTATTTATGCAAATACAACACAAACACATTTGACATTTAAAAGCACATTACAACAATGTCATTTAGGGTGTACCCGGTTTACCACATCCAGTATCCAGTATTCATATAAGCAAAATATGTAGAATTCCAATAGAGGTACCCAGTGTACTGCAAATAATCATGCATTAAAACACATTTGGTGTATGCATTTGGTGTATGCATCTCCGGTCTTGTACTTGTGCTACATAAGAAACTGAAAGACTCTGAAGAACATCGGAAAGACTTATTGTACATAAAGCGCTCAAATATCTGCCATCCTGGGAATAGATTTTATTGCACTGGGGAATATGATTTCAATAAAACGTATTGCACTAGATTTGCACGGGACATAATTGAGATACTGAAGTTGATGATATATTAGGTTTTAATGCATGATTTTTTGTAGTGCACTGAGTACCCCTATTGCAATTCTAAATATTTTGCTTATATGAATCCTGGTGTCTGATGGTGACATCTGTTTTCTGATTGGGTTTTATATAGTGCATAGTTTTCCTAACTAAATCCTCTTAGGTGCTTTGTTGAACCCCCTTGTAATAGTATCCAGTATTCACCAGGGCCCAGATTTGCAATGGCTTTAGTTTTGTAAGACTTGCAGGTCTGAGAGTACAAGAGTAGAGCTGACAAAATACTGTTGTATACTTGAAAAAAAAGGGACCTTAACCTGAACCGCAACCGCAAATGATGTATTATAAATACTATGTCACACAAGAAATTTTAAATTAATTACTACACGACATAAACAATATCAAGCCCAGGTCTAGTGCTAGGTCTGCGGGCGCCCTAGGCAGACCTAGCACCGTGCCCCCTTTGAAGCAACGTGACGTCATCATGTCACGTTGCGCCGCAACGTCAGAGTGGTCCCGTCTGCCCTCCTGGTATTAAATTAACACTTTTTTTTAAATATAATTTATTTCCCCCCCCCTTGCCTTAATGCCGCCCCTCCCCTGGCCAGCCGCCCTAGGCGTCAGCCTGACTTCGCCTAATGGGCACGCTGGCCCTGATCAAGCCTGCCACAACAAGTGAACCTCATAGGGCTCCGGAGCTGTTCACTGAACTAGAAGAGAAAAATGAACTAGATTACTAGAAGAACAAAATGAACTAGATGAAACAATCTTTTGAACTAATCTTTTTAATGAACTAGAGCTGAATGAACTAATCACTTAAACTAAATACATTTCCCATCAATAGTATCAAGTATCTCTTTGTCCACTTCTAAGTGGTTTGGTTCTAGATCTGCAGGCCAGAAATGGGAATATCTAGAAATGAAATTAAGAAGCTTTGCAATGTTCCATTCAACCATCAATTCCCATACCCCAACCACCATACTAAAAATAATATATATTGTTAAACCAAGAAAGTAAAAAAATATACATTTAGAAATATACATTTAAAATGTAACTTTTTGTATTACAATTTTTGACTAGACTTTTAGTCTTGGGATTACGGTTCATTTTGTATTTGAATAGATATGGCATTCCTCACCTATCCAGAACTGTGGTGCACTTGTAAAGAATGACACAAGTGTGAAATATGGGCTGTGATAATATACAGATAAGCCACTCAACTTCACAAAAATATCATAGGCAAAAACCATAATAGACATTCATTCTGAAGTTTTACACTAATGTGCTAAATATGTTCCCTTAATGTACAATCCAAAGATGGCATATACATACTCTACCTGTGAGAAGATATATGTCCCTTGGCATACTCATACTTACCACAAGATGATACCCATCGCACTATGAAGTTCTAAACAAAGGATATAGGATATTATTCACGACTATCTAAGTATGCAGCCTTATCTTCCAAATCCTAAAGACAAATTAAACACTGAGATGCTGATATGCATATAACCACTTTATGACCATGGAGAGGTAGACATTGAGGCTGTGCAATATGAAACTATAAAAAAGAAATCTACTAGTTCTGTTCTCTTTTTGTCACAAGTCTAAAGCTGTACTTGGACAATTTGTCAGGTTGGAAAGATCTTCAAAGCGTGCCACTCTAGGTTGGCAGTCGATGTTGCGCATTAACTTTCAGTTGAAGAATACAGCCACTAATGAGAAATGTCATTAAAACGTTACACTCTAAGTGGACAATACAGTGAGGTTATAGGGGGTTAAAACCGCTGACTGAAGAGGCTGCGAATTACAATGAGTCCATGACAGCTTGGAGAGTGGATGTAGTGACAGATGTGGACGATACAGCAGAGAGAGCCTGAGTGATTTCTCAGCACATGCATGCCAGCCATGGGCTACAGATAACACCCCAAGTGCATCTCTGCCTTCAGCAAACAGGGTGAACATAGGAGGAAGGATAAGGACCCCTCACCCATACAAGAGAAGATTACTTTGCAATTAAACCTCTTAAAGGTTGACAGCAGCAGACAGCCCTGACACATATCATACAAGGGCTTCCAATCCCATGGATTTAATATTCTTTTTTTCTGTAGAGTTTGGAGTAGTTTACAGAGATAACATGTCATTTTTTAGCTCTAAAGAGCATAATATTTTGATGATGATTTGATGTTCGAGTATGCCAAGAGATTAGTCTCCATTCTAATGTCTTTGTAGTCACGGCACACCTCATTTATTAATGTGTGTATTTGCCCCTAACACAACCTGGTTACAGAGTTGGTGCTTTTGAAAAGGGCAGAGATTTGAGCAAGAGGAAAAAGGTGCTTTATTTTATTGTCACTCTATTGTTAGAAGAAGGATTATAGCAGACGTGCACAAATCAGTGTGAAGAGACATTTGTGTTGGGCGAAAGTGCCACTTTCAAGAGGTTCTGGGGAATGTTTAGAGTTACCTATTATGAAGATTCTACGAATCTCAAGACCCACATCCAGCCAATTGACATTGAAGTGGACAACATTCTTTTGGCTATTATGATGTCAACTAAATAATATAATAAATTCTGCTTTTTTAACCGTTAATTGTTATGCGGTGCTGCTGTACAGTCACGCTAAGCTATCTTACCATTTCCTCTGAAAGCTGTTCCTAGGCTCAGGGATACTGATAATAATGCTATCTGGATGTGTAAATATTGAAAACTTTGATTCTAGGTGATAAAACCTGTTTACTAACCCCAATCCTGTGATGCGTAATTAACAAAACACCAACCACAGGATTTACAAAAGTTAACCTTGCAGGTGAGGTTCCATGAAGGTCTCCAGGATTACAGCAGATGTTCCTCCAGGTCCCAGCGCACGCACAGTAAATCAATTCTGGAAATTTCCAAGATTGTATACTACTGCACTTGCACCAGAATGCCAGGTCTTCAGCTTTGCATCACCTGGGTCAGGTAAGTTTTCTTGTTTTTCTTTTTTTAATTAGTTTATTTTTTGTGCAAAGTGGTTTTCCTTGTTTAACCGCTCCAATTTTTTTTTATTACATTTTTTGTATTTTATATCCTTTTATTAACCTTTGTACTTTCCTAATGGTTACCCTATACATATGCCCTTTTCCTCCCCCTGATAACAGCTATTAGAGGGAGTAAAAGGGAGGTCTATGGGGAAATTGCAGGGACACTGCTAATAATGATATCTGGATGTCTAAATATTCATATAAAAACTGACTCCCTGCAATCAGCATGGGTTATAGCACTTTACAGCACCATTCTTATAGGATTCTCCTGTTGTTGCATTCCTGATTTTCTCCTCTCTATTTTCTGCTTCCAGCCTTTCCTTGACTTCTTTTTTCACACCTGTCAGCACTGGGAATTTGGAGTTTCTGCAGTCCTTGGAATCACAGTGTTGGCCCAGTTTCACTCGGGATCCTGTCCATTTGCCGTACTCTTGTGTAGAACAGCCTTGTGACAACAAAACTCAAAGTGGCAAACCACATCTATTTAGAGGGTTAAAATATTACTCGGCTTGTATATTGAGGCAACGAAGGGGTGGTTGACACCAAGCAGCCATACATGTCTTAATGAAATAAAGAAACAGACACAATAGCATGGGTTTAAAAAAGGAACACAGTATTTATTAAATTAAATTGGGCCGAATTGTAATTTAGCAAGTAGATAGACCACCCAAGTGTCTGGAAGGTGGTCTCCCATGGGACCCAACCACTAGGGTGTGATGTCCCTGCCCTCAGGGTAGTGCTGCATTCAGGCAAGATTGCATCTATACCACCAAATCCATTTCACTTGCACCAAACCTTCATTTGCTGACCAACCCCCCCCCCAACCATGCTTCATCTGACAACCAAAAGAAAGGAGGGTGGGAAAATCCTAAAAGAGAGTGAAACTAAACCCCACCACCCCAGACTTATATAACAGCTAACTAAAGCCCACCCCTGCCCATCCTATGACCTCTTAACAGCCCCACCCCCTCTTAACTCTATGGGTCCCTAGTGTGAGTCCGAGGCCCCGGCTTACTATTTATTTCACTTCAGCCGTCATTTCCTTTTAAACAAGGGAGACATAATAATAGGATACACTTGTGTGGTAAGTTCCAGTGCGAGGCTATTTGGCATTCCCTTATATATACATACCTCCTGTTTTACATTTTACATTTAGTACCTGTGACTACTTTACATTGCATCCTAAAACAGCAACTATGAAACAAACCATATCCTATCCATTACCAGAATTTTATTAAATACGTACGCAATGTGTAATGCCCATCCAAATGATGTAACACAACTAACATATACCCAAATGTTGATCCTGTCACCATAACTATACAATGAAATAATAGCGTGTATGTTCCTTAAAACCGACTTGCGCAGATTCTACAGGCGTGCTGCTGACTCCCTGCAGTCAATTGTGATGAAAAGTGATGTGTGACACTAATGAGAGGTGGGAGGTGCTGGGCTATATGGTAACTCACAAATACACAACAGAAGTTTGTGTCACTTGCTGTAGCAACCAGCAAACAGAATGATTAGGTGGCAGAGAGGGAGATAAGGGTCAGTGATCATGGATTAGTTTATAAACAGGCTTCTCAGCCAGCACGTACTGTACCAAATTATATCATAGCTAGAAGAGGCATGTATGCATGTGGTACGTGCCATATATTGTGCAGGCTATGGATGTTAGATGAGACTAGCAGGTTTTATATTGATCCCAATGTGACAGAGGCACCTGACATGTTGTCAGAATACAACATTACTGTTATACCATAGGCATTAAGTTGCATCATATTTTGATGCTCAGTATAAAATATTACTTATAGTTTTACAGTGTAGATAAATATCGTGGCTGTAGCAGAGTTGGTATGTTGGAGAGTGGGATCTGGGCAATCTATGGTCCCCGGTTACTGCTAAACTAAATTGTGGTAGGTTGTGCAAACATGATAAAAGACAATTTCAGGCAACATCTGTTTAGTGTGTACTTCCAAATTGTTTCACACAACCTGTGGTCAATTGAAGGGGTTGAATTACAGCCGGTGCAGAGCATCAAGGGGCGACGTATCAGCCCCCTAAACAAAACCGCTGGCTGCAAAGATGTATGCTGTGCGACTTAATCTGTAGAGAATGGAGCTACGGCTCAAGGGAGCCGCACAAGTGTATGAATAAATCACACAACGGGCGACTCTAAAGCCATATGACACGTGCCTTGACTAATGCCTTGACGTTTAGAACATTTATTCAAAAAATGAAATAATAATAATAAATAATAATAATAATAATAACAACAGTTATAAAAACAATACTTTTACATTTATTAAAGCCAGTAAACTACCCTTGGTTTAATTCAATGATTTCTCAGTTTCCACCATATTTCAAGGTCTAATAAGTTTCAATATCGTTAAAATTAAGTAATTAAATAATTAGAATAATAATTTCTAATCAAAATGAGAAGAAGTCTGTAAGTGTGAGGTCTAATAAAAACCATAGGTGGATTCACAGGCATCTGAATGGGGGGCAACAGGAAAATCAGCAGTGGATCGGGAATTGTTTTTGGGTAGGTATGGAAGTGGACTGAAAACAGGGCAACTGGGAAGTGGGTGTAAGAGCCGGGTGGAGGAGTAATCCTACATAACAGGATTGGCTTTTATGATGCATAGACTTTTAGAGATGATGGGACACATGTAAGGAGTACTGAAGGCAGCATTTGATGAGGTCCTGGGCCACTTTTCCTCTTCAAAGACTTTAAGCGTTGTCTGCCTTGATTAAGAGGTCAATAATAACAATTTTAGGGCAGAAACTTTTCTGAGTCATAGAAAGAAAAAGGACATTGGCCTGAAAGATTGGGGAGTTATCGATTCAGTTTACATCAATACAGGCTGACTGCATCAGAGTGACTACATATTAATATTATTTATAGGTGTCAGAATGGAGGGTAAGGAATGCGAATTCCCCCCACCCCAATATGAAGGGAGTACAAGGGGTGATCTTACTGTAAGTATGTATTAAAGTCATACAGATTAATCCTTAATCTGTCAACTAGTAATCATTCATTACACTGGCCAACAGAATTCTACCTAATCTGTATGACAGTGTGGCCCTTCCTCAATGTAAAGCTGGCCATACACTCATAAGGTTTGATGAAAAATTATTTTTTTTACGGAATTGGAAACCACCATACACTGTACAATAATTGTTTGGAAAAAAAAAAGAAATATGCAAATTAGTGCCAAACCAATTTTTTTTTTTAATCGTTTGCTTTATGCTTATAATGTGGGTCTTAATGGCAGGATTACTGCAAGTGACCATACACTGAACCATTTTTTACCTAAAAAACTATTTAAGTTGGTGCATGTGAAAAGATCAAGAAATCGTTTGATAAAGTTTTTTGAGCGATATCAGACGATAGTTTGAAAAAATTGTTCCCATACACAGAATGATTTTTTCCCAAAAACGATTTTGGAATAATCGTTNAATTGGAATGATTTATCTTTCCGTGTATGGCCAGCTAAAGCCGTACTCTATAGGAGATTGGCCAGATTAAGAGCCACATGGGCCTGGGGCTGAAAATGATGAAAGGCCCATTGGAGAGGCCAGTGATGTGTGGCTGTGACCACTGTTGTATATGGTGGCCAATTACATGTNGGCCACTTTCATTACAATGATATGATTAATTGCATCACTAAGGGCCTTTTTGACAATGGAGGCCTGGGGTTGTAGTCCCATTAGTCCCATTGTTAATTTTTATTTCACTTATTTCTATTTTTTACAGGTTTTTACATTTTTTAAAACAAATAACATTGATCAATTGGACAATCTGATTGATCAACTACATCGTTTGTTTACGTTTTTGATGTTTTATCTACATTCTTTTAAGTGGCTATCCACAACAAGATAAAACTTGTGGGTTTTGGCTAAAAATCCCCCGTGGATGGCCACCTTTAGACAGGGTAATTAGTTAACTAAGTTGTTGCAATTAGGGTAGACAAAGCTGTACCCTGAGGAATTTGAATTTGTTAAGTTTGTCTGAAGATTTCGGTTGAAAGAAGCACTTCATGATTACAGAGTTCAGGATAATCTTAATGGTCAATTGAGGTCATTCCAGAGAGTGGCATACCTTCCAACAGAGGGCTGGCAAAGGTCAAGACAAATAAGCACTTGCCTGACTTTGGCGAGCCGCATTGAAAAGCAATTTAAAAAATAAACATAAAAGTCTCAATGCCCCCAGTCTTGTCCACTTATGTAGGCAAATTGGAAGGTAGACGGGACAACGACATGATCACCCGAAATCAGCACTGTCCCGCTGGAATCAGGACAGATATGGTAGATGTGAAGTGGGTACAGCCCAGAGAATTTCTGTGACCGGCACACTGTCATCAGTGTAACCAGCACACTGCCATTAGTGTAACCAGCACACTGTCATCAGTGTAACCAGCACACTGT
>JABWIB010002442.1:47980-64521 GCA_016617825.1 Platyplectrum ornatum | reverse complement strand
GTATGTATGTATGTATGACATTATCCAAATATGACTTTTTATGTAATTTTATGTGCATGTTCTTCCCTGTGTAATAATGAATTTACTCTCTCAAGCAAAGGGGTCTGGATACGTGTTTGGTCACCTGGATTTTAAGATTGTAGTGGAATCTGTAGATGCTACACCCTTTACTGTGGTCCTTTTGGCTCCTTCACGTCAAGAAAAAGCAGCTTGGACCAGTGACATCAGTCAGGTGATTATCCTCTGGTCCATCATGGGTTTTTTTTGCTGTTTTTTTTATGAATTCACACAGTTTATTTCTGCGCAGTAATTAGGAGTCCATTTAGTGTGTCTTCCTGGTTATAATGCTAAATAAATAAGCTTAATAATTATGTTGGTCAGACACAGATTTTCAGGTTTTGATTAGTGGCGCCATTGAAAATTTAGAATTAAATTTAATACAATTATATTAACCATTTAATGTTGTTTCTGTTTAACAGTGTATAGAGAATATAAGGTGCAATGGCTTGATGAGCAACGTGTTTGAGGAGAATTCTAAAGTTAAAGTTCCACACATGATAAGGTAGGAAATGAACCCTTTAAATTACTATTTACAGTTATCGTGGGGGTGTATCCCATAGCAACGAATCTATTTAAGGGGCTGATGCAATTCTCTGTTTAGACAGAAAAAAGTGGTCACACACCTTTTCCCTTCTAATACGGTACTCAAAAGTTGTGTCTATTTATACAGGGCTCTATGGGACACATTCAGATTTACACTCTCATGGGGGGGTAAACTGAATGTGTGCATGCAGGGAGAATGCTTTATTTTTGCATTTTGCACACAGTGTTACTGTTACACTGGTTTTAGACTTGGGGTAGGAAACATCATCTCTCAACTCTAATACAGTTTGAAACTAATGGAATTTACCTCCCCTGCAGTTCAACAATGTTTTGCCCATGAGAGTGTGAGACAGAAAAGACACAAGTTTCCCCCTCTTACACAAACTGCATAATGGGGCGCAAAAGGAATTGAATCGGCCCCTATACATTTATGTTGTAGAATACACTATAGCCTTATATTGTATTAGTTGCTATGCCTTCTCTTTTTCTTTGTAGCAGCTTTATTTATATACTCCAAGATGAGAGAACCGGCCACCACATTCTGTTTTCATATATATTGCAGTAGTGTATTTGTGTGCACAGATATTACTGGAATAAGATTAAGGTAGAGGAAAATACGAATTGTAACTCTTATCTTTTTTATTTTAATTGGATTTGGTGCACTCATAAGTTCACTAGGCATGCTAATCACTGAATGCAAATCCAGACTAACAACAACTAAGCTACTTTTAGGTACCATGAGTTGAAAAACTTTAGGTACCGTATGGTACCCTTTACTATTCCCCATGTGAGGGTAAAGTTCAGGCCTTATATTTACTATACTATGAGAATGGGAAAGTGGAGATGTTTCCCATCAGCTTTGAGCACTCACTTGCCTATTCCATGTTACACAATGTCAGCTAGACCCTTACGTGCCCACAGTATAGTAAAGGAGAATTCTCCAGTGGGACCCAAGACCTAGCATTATTTCTTTATAATTGAGGGCGGGCCTCAAGAATGATTTCCTCTGGTGGGCCCAAGGTACCCCAGTCCTACACTGTGCACGCATGTGTATAAGGCTCATATGGAGTACTTCCACATGTCCTGCAGAAGTCTGGATCCAGTCCATTGTGTCATACACCTTGTGGATGCTACATAAAATGGTTAAAATAAGTATAAAAAGAAATAGTATAAATGCTGATTACATTTCTATATAGAGAATGTAATGCTTGCGATTCTGAAGGCATTGTGTGTGCTTCTGGAATCCTTGTGATATTTTACTTTATCAGGTTGAGCATATATTCACCAGTGACACACACACCCACATAATAGAACTGCTGCATTATAACCGAATATACCAGATATTTACTCATTTACAGTGAATATCATGTTTTACAATGTTGCTGATGCTAGCATTTTCCAGGAGTGCAGTGTTACCACACACACTCATACACACACATTATATAGGGTTTAACAATCAATGCACATATATTATGGGCTAAAACCCACAGATAATAAAGATATTGTTAGCAGGCACCATGGGGCGCTGTGCCTGGTGATCATCCAGCCTGAGTAAGGCTTCCATTAGAGGCATATATACAGTATATTTATCATTTATGTCAATCAAGTCACCATTAAACATGTGTTGTATATCTGTTCTCATTGTTGCTTTGACCTGTAAAAACATGAAAGGAAACATTTAATATTAGTGTGATTGCTGATATGTAAATGATCCTTTTTGGAAAATGTTATCCACATGATTATCACAGAGCATAGCTGTGTTTAAAATATAATGTGATAGACTAAACAGTGGTTATTAGAGGGAACGATGGGAACACTTGTTACAAGGAAAATCATTATGGACAAACATCTAAAAGGCAGTTATGGGCATGTTCTGGGTAAAATGTGTTTTCAGTAAAGTTTGTTGAAGTGTGTTTATTACAGGAGATGGTTATACAGTGTCTGTGCTGCCTGCTCTCATTATAATCATACACCACAATACAAAGCAATCATTACACATATGGATCCAGCTGCATTTATTTAGGTGCAGGTAGGTTATGTTATCAATACAAAAGAGACTTTCTCATTGAGGACCTAGGAATGGATCCAGGCGTAAGTGCGCAAAACACCAGACGTCCAGCACAGATCTGGATTTCCCCTATCCATAGTTCCTTGCTTGATGTCGGGTACAGGCCATGTGAGGGGGGATGTACTGTAGGTAGAGAGTTATGTAAGGACTGGCTTAAGCCCTTATGTGCAATACAGATTTCCACACCACCCCCATTTGGTGTCTGAAATATTAAGGTCTTTCGTATTTGTATTCATATTCGTATTCCTTCTTGTGTACGAGGAGGGTAGCCTCCACTGACATACACAGGAGTTTGGATACAGCAGAGATCTGGAGGTATGAGTCTCAGTATTGCTTTATATGTTAAATTACTGACATTAGGTTAACTTAGTCTAAGTTGGCACATTAAAATAGGACAAGTAAACAGGAACAGTGTCCTGTTACTCTCAGTCACACATTTAAGTGCATGCATTCTGGGAAAGGTATGTGCATGCAGGGGTGGACATGGCTACAGGCATAACGCACACGTTTAGACATACGCCCTCACTCCTTTTGTATTAGTGTTACGATAGTGTTAGTGTATGTGTAGTATCTAGGATCACTGAGAGGCTTCATGTATTTTATTTTGCTGCTTTTTGAAGCATCATCATATATATTCCAGGAAATGTATTTAGGGAGTAACCAACTGAGACAGGTGTTTTATGATATTAATATTTTAGATCTGATGCCAGACTGCATAAAGATGATGTTGATATATGCTTCAGCAAAACCCTGAACTCCTGCAAGGTACCTCAGATCCGCTATGCAAGTGTGGAGCGTCTCCTGGAGAGGCTGACTGACTTACGCTTCCTCAGCATTGACTTTCTCAACACCTTCCTGCATACATACAGGATATTCACAACGGCTTTTGTAGTGCTGGATAAGCTGGCCGACATTTACAAGAGACCTTTTACATCGATCCCAGTAAGGTAATGGTTAATCACTTATTATAAAGTATCCATAATAATATTATGGTCCTTGCTCTAAAGTCAAAGTGATATATGAATTGCACAAGATGTGGCACACAATATGGAAGGGCAGATGGTTAGGTAGACTAACGCCCTGACACATTGGACGCTGGGGAATCGCTGTGGATCTGTGAATCACCTCCCTGAGGAGGCCATTCTATCAGTGAACAATTTGTGAAGAGCTTTAATCCATTGTTGGACAAGAGCTTTTATCCATTGCTGGACCTCATCTATGTCCCAATACAGAATGATGAGGACTGTGGGGTTGTAGAAGCAGAGCTCAGTGTAGACATAATCTGCAGATTTTCTTGGACTGGGGATTTAATAAATGTCAGAAAGGATTTAAGAGCTGAAATATGAGAGAGGGAATGACCTTTTTACTACATATTTATGCTCTTTCTCCTTAATAGAGCACAAGTTGCTAGGGAAGAGAATAAGAAATAAGCAGGGAGTACAGTATGTGTTTCCAAATGGTAATAAAGTTATATTGTTTTATTTGAAAAAAATATTCAGTATGGTGTATGTAATGGTATTGTTAATGACTTTAATAAACTTAGTTTAATCTTTAAACATTACAATTCCATATACAGAAGAAAATACAGCACTCAGTAAAGACCTGCAATACATATTTCTCTTCTTAATCTTTAGATCCCTAGAACTTTTCTTTGCTTCAAGCCAGAGCCTTAGCGATGGGAAATCACCACGTCTCTGCCGCAAGTTCTCCTCTCCGCCCCCCTTATCTCTCTCCCGGACTTCATCCCCCGTCAGAGCTAGAAAGCTGTCTCTGAACTCCCCATTAAACTCAAGGATCGGAGCTTTGGATTTGTCCACCTCATCCAGTGCGAGTAGCCCAACATCATTATTCAGCCCAGCAACCTCACCGCCTCCCTCCACCAGTAAGGTACCTTTGGATCTCAGCAAAGGACTCTCTTCACCGGAGCAAAGTCCAGGATGTGTTGATGACAATTCCGAGAATCCACGCATTGATCTGTGTAACAAGCTGAGGAGGAGCATTCGCAGAGGTAATGTCTCACTAGCAGGTAATAAAAGCAGCTCTCATAAGAAAGTTATTCTTTGGCTGCACTACCATTACATGTCATAGCAACCAACAACATCACCAAAAATACTTGAATAAAATGTATAAAATCACTTGAAAAATAATAACTACACAGAGGCACCCCCAAGTGACAGCAAATGCACATAGGCTGCACTGATCGCCCATGCCGGTCCATGCTCCCTCTTTGTGTATATCAGATATGTCACTTATTGCTGACTTAAGCGTCTTCATTTCCTCTCAGCTCTTCCATGTTACATACAGGATTCCTGGGTCAAGGCTCAGAACAGGATGATATAGCATTCACACAGCTTGTTTATATTATAGAGGATCTGGCCCATTCATGGCTACACTCACATTACCAAAAAGTGGAAGGAAAGATGACTGGTCACATGGCAAACCTCTCCTGTGACAGATGAGCTTGTACCCATTCAGCAGATCTCATAAACCTGTAAACCTCTATATTGTGTATAATGTATATATTGTTGTTTTTTGATGTGTTACAGCCGCTGTCTTAGATTCAGTGTCACTAGACAGGACTATTCCTGAAAGCAACGTTTCTACAGATCCAGCTGAAAATTCTCCTTGTCGTTCTCCTTCTACTCCACGCCATCTACGATACCGCCCAGCAGGAGGTAATAGTCTTCACTAAGAATTCTCTTTATACCTGCACAGTGAGATCCTGCCATTTGTGTATGTACACCAGTTACCAATGACATTGTATATTACAGAAGGGGTGTATACGGGTGTATGCCGTAACTTCACTTCTCCCACTGACTACATTTAAAATGAATCATTGTTTCCATACTGACACTTCTAAATTTCCATTCAACCACTGTTTCACAGTCCAGCAAAGTTGTGAGTCTCTGGATGTCTGTAGCCATTTACAGAAGTGAGTTTAAAAATCTGATTGGGCTTTGGATCAAAACTGTTGTAAAATACTAGGACTTAAATTTACTAAACTGTGGCATTGGAAAAGTGGGGATGTTGTAGCAAACAGATTCATGCTCTGACTTTCATTTTACATACTGGAGAATGTCAGCTGAATCTGATTGGTTGCTATGGGCAACACCGCCATTTTTCCAATCCTGCAGTTTAGTAAATTTAGACCCTGGAAATGTCTTATGACTGGATTGTAGTTAGCTGTTAATCAACTCCACCACCATTCAATCAAATGCAAACTTCAATGCATACTTTATGAAACTTTTAGTGTAAGAGGAAGAACATTGGGTTAAAGGTTTGCAAAGACTTTTAGGAAACAGCTTATAACAATTCACAAGACTTCTGCATATTACTCTAATAGTGTAATGGCTTGTCGAAAATGAACATTTCTGACAGCTGCCTCTTGATTAGCGTTGTGAACTATAAAGCAGTGAGATGTATTATTGAAACTATTGCAGCTGATTGGCCTTTATCTGAACAGCTTTCTGAAGTTTTGTAGAACTGTTAATTGGATTGGGAGGTTCAATATTACATTAATAGCTAGAGCCATAAGCCTGTATTGTAGCCTGTCGCATACAGGGCAGATGTCGTCTGTCTGTAATTGATGCCAATACTATGAGATTCCATTGGGTACAATGTATTATTGTAATAATATAATTTTTTTGTATAATGTTAATATTTGTTCACACAAATAAATAAAGTAGAATGATGATAAATATAAAGAGGACATGTAATCATTATGGTAGTATAGGACTTTTTAAAACTTTTCCATATACCTTGCATAGGCATGTTACAGGATATAGCAGTACAAGGGTGAAAGCACACTTCAACTTCTGCTACAGCTCCTACAGTGACATTATGAGAATCCCATTAAATGTATATACTTGTACTGTTTTGTACAACTACTAACTGAAAGAGATTTTTTACAGCTTCAGAAAAGGCAGGTTCATGTAGGGAGTGCAACCGAGGTACAACAATGGAAATCTTATATCTTATATAAATACCAGATCAGTGTGAGGGCTGGGTGGGATATAAGTGTTTGCAGCGGTGGTCGATTTTTCAAACCAGTGTATGGTATAAAACACAATGTAACATCCCCATTCATATAGGTCATTACATATTTAAGGGATTGACCTGGACTACAGTTTTTAGTCATCTTGACCATTAATGTTATAAATTGCAGTCATTGCAGTTACGATAAATATAATTATTCATTCATCTGAGACAGCTGCCTAACAAGCCGTTTTACTGTCACAGTGCAGACTTCTGACAACTCTCGGTGCTGTTCGGTCTCTCCTGCATCAGCTTTCGCCATTGCCACAGCTGCAGCCGGGCACGGAAGTCCACCAGGTGAGAGTGGTAGAGGATCATGTGCTGCCATATGAACATTCCTAGTTAAGAATGTCTGTTATTCTAAATATAACATAGATGATATTTGAATATGTATTTCCTATAAGTTCCTTGTAGGTGAGATGAAGAGAATAAACAAATAAAAAGGTTTGCCATGAGCATATAAGCGTGCACCTCTCAGTCAGCCTGTTGGGTCAGAATCCCCTGTCACTGTAATTCTCTAAGGCTTTAAGATCACTTACACAAATTTCACCATGTTTGCATGTATTCTTTTCTAGAATTGAAATAACATTGATTTGCATGTCCTGGCAACCATCTGTCTGTTACATGAACTATACAAGCTGTTCTGCCGGAGGTACATTACTTTGTTTTCTTCATTGCTAGGAATAACTTGTAATTCTCTATGAACCATATACCGTGGTGGAATTTTTTATTCAAACAGATTGGAAGGTTGTGAGGAACAGTACAGATAGGCAACCGTCAGCACAACACGAACTAAATGTACCTAACTGCAGGATTGGATATGTGGGGATGTTGCCCACATTTTACATAGTGGAAAATTTAAGCTCTAACTTTCCAGTATGTAAAATGAATCTAATTGGTTGCTATGGGCAACATCTCCACTTTTCCAATTCCCCAGTTTTAGGCATAGAAACCACAATTCCCAGCATGACCCAGATGAAAAGTATAATGGGACTTGGCCATAAAAGACACTCATTACAGCCTCACACACCCTGGATTGCAGATGAGACAGCTATTCCTGTTGGCAGAAAGGTATTAATTTTATTATTAACAGGTTTTATATACGTAGCACTTTAAGGTAACTAAGGGATGTGCATTATTGTACTGCACCTACAGACTGCCAGTGTCTTGCCATTTAAACCAAGCTCATTTGCCTTGGCGCCTTGTAGAGATATAGCAGGTTCTGGGCCCCAGGACAAAGCACATTGGATGTACATCGGATTGAATCCATACTTAATAATGAACATCTGCTCAAGTCCATCTGTTTGGAATGGAATTACTGTGTGTAATGTGTGTACCAGTAGCACCTTCACCTTACAAGCACGGCACTTACTCACCCTCCCAGCTCGTATGGAAAGGAGCATTGTGTGTAAGGGCTTAGCAATGATTCCCCGTGCTCCTCACCTGCTTTGTGTACACGCTGTATGTAACACTCATCATGGATGTTTGTCAATTACCAGAAAATGTATATAAGATCTGGCAGCAGCTAATCACCATGAAAACATAGTAAGTGATGGCAGACACTGGCAGTGTGACCCTATCAGTTGTCCTTGCTTTTTGTTTAAGGGGAAGGGGGTTGTTTTTTTTTTTTTGTTTTGTTTTTTACTCTAGACCCTTTTTGATGCTCATTTTTGTGTAACATTTCGGATATCCTTACATTTTTTCCCAAGTATGTTCAAATTGATCTGATTTGTAAACCTCTACCTCCTCAAATAGGAGGCCGTTCCAATTATCATCTAGCCCTTCAGTGACGTCCTCATTCTGTGGTTTATATGCATGCACGTGTTCTACTACATCTCTTCTTATACCTAATTACTACTAATTTCTCTCCCTATGTAACCAAGCATCTGACTTCCCTTTAGTCATTCAGTGACACTGTACTATGACAACAGTTGCATGGCTATGTTCCCTTGAGCAAAGGAGCACAAATTGCCACAGACACCAAGTAATAAATCAAAGTACTACTGGTGGACAAGATAAAAGAACTAAATGATATAACCAACAATTAGCATTTGATAATCAGTCTTTGAAAGAGACTGTGAATCTGTGACGTACAGTGATCATAGAAAAGAAATGTCTCTTTCCGATGTTTTTATTTATAGTGTTTGTTGTATGTTTGTTCTATGTGTTTTTCTATTCGTATTTAGCGCACATGTAACCTTCCCATTTTATTATTTGATAACTCAGTCTCTTTAAGCCTATGTAGCAGAAGCCAGCAGTTGTCTTTACAGATGTGTGCTTTTACATGATACAATTCCCTTCATTGTCCTTGTGACAGCTGATTTGTAAGAGAATTTCAATATGTATAATCATGTATGCAAAGCTGTAAGACGGAAATGGCCTGCAGCACAGTAATGTGGATAAGGTGAATATATGAAAACAACGCATGTATCTGTAATGAGAACAGGTTGTAAAACCTCTGGCAGTGACAGATAAGATGGTAGTGATGGCTTTGTTATGTTCTATAACTGTGCATCTTATCTCCAATCCACATGCAACCAAGGCACCTTGAGATGTCACGACTTTAAACAAATAGTACATACAAATCATACAGTTTATATTTAGACTTTTGAGAATGGAAGATATTTTAAGAAAATATCTGTATGTTGGACACTGGTTTGGATAATTGAACATTGCGGTGGGTGTGTATTCAGTGGTTGCTACATACTGATGGCTAATGGTTTGGTCTACAAAATAGCTGTCCACACCCTTTCTAAGATCCACAACGATGCAAAATAACAATGGGCCTACAAGCAGACATTTCCAAACGCTATCAGATTATCTCCGCTTGCTAAGCATCACATATTACATGGATATATCTAGATCTAGAATACTGTCCTTGTAAAAGCATGCCATGGCAAACCAGAAGTGCTACCACATTGTGGGAGGTAGAGACATGTAAATAGTAATTGCTGATATCAGTCATTATGTACTATCCAGACCTCAACATAGTTTTACTTGGGTATGGTGCAGAAATCTTAATGTAGAGGGTGAGCTATCTGAATTCCTGGTGAAAGGGTAGAGTGGCTGATAAAGCAGACAGAAAGCCAAGAGCAGTGAGGACAGATTGGACAGTTCTGCAAAATAGTCACAGTCCATATATAAGCGCCATGCAGTGTAAATCGCCATGCATAGCGTATATACCATTTAGAAGATCCATTCATTATATCAATGTCAGACATCTCGCATTATGAGTGAGTTGGATGAATGCAGCTGGCGTCACCCATTCATTACTCGCTGCAAGCAGTAGCAATGTTGTGATTAGATCTTCTAAATAGTAAGTAAACACGTCATACACCTTCCCTCCACCTATGAACTTTTCTCTATCGGCTGCACTGACTGCACTGGGTATGGCAAGCCCCAACCTTTTTTCAGACATCATTCCAAGTAAACCATTTTTTTGGTAATTCTTGTTGGGTGGATTCTATATACATGACGATTTCACACCATGTATGGTGGGCTGTATCTGTAGGAACAAGGTAAGTAAATAGGGAACGGCAAAGCTGGGAGCAGTAGAGATAAACTGGAAAGGAAACAGGAACAGCGGGAAAAGCAAAGGGTGGAGGAAAGAGCTGTGAGCAGTGGGAAGAGAGGCAGTAACATTTTTATTTTACACCAACCCTNGTGTTATTGGTATGGTATTATTACCAGTTTTCTGATTGTTACCTTTTATAGTAATCCATATAAAATAATGGGAAATATGATGCGTTGCTTATGTATTATACTATATCTGATTGTTAGCTGGAACAGGTGCAGCTGTTTACAAAAATGAAAACGTTTTTTATTTTTTCCGTTCATTGGTTTATGTTATAGAAATTTCATTATAATTGTCACCTAAGTCCAAAAGAGTATAATTTCTGTCTGCATCATCATACATTGTAATTAGCAAAATTGCAGGGAAAGGCAAGACATACATTGTCTGGGTTCTGTTTATATACATGTGAATTTAGACGTAATCTTGAGAGGAGCAATGAATAATCTCATCAGGTGTGATGACATATAATCAGTGTCAGATTCTGGCAAAGGTGATAACAGTCTATAGCTTTTAATTGTAGCTTATGTTTTAACAACTTGGTGTACCATTCCTTTTACGCAACGTTACTTCCTCCTATCTCTGAATTTATGTCTCTTCTCTAGTTGCTAAAAAGCATTTTGGAAAGTAAAAAAATAAACAATGTTGTAGGTACCTTTTTGAGACATTTGTCTTTTTAAATATTTAGAATTAAAAGTTATATTTTATGACAATTTTGGTGGTTTTCAACCAGTATTTTGCTGACGGTTTACTTGTCATTGGCAAGTGTTATGCTTCGGTTTAGCCCCTAACGTACTATTTAGAGTTCCGAGCATATGTTGGAAAGTTAAGGTAAGTGTCTAGAGCTCGTAAGAGCAGACGGAAGTTCGCATTGAGGTCTGGACCCGATTCTTTGTGTCCTGATTGTTATTAATCTCGCTAATATCAGAAAGTGCACACAGGTATAAATAGAGACCCTAGGGATACTGAAATGCTATTCCTGATACACAGGGGGTGCTAATGAAAATGAATATGTTTAATAATTGCTAGAAAGAAGTATCTGTCACTGACAAGAAAACTGAATGCAGACAGCAGAATGTTTAATTGATGCTTAATTCAGCTCATCGTAATTGAAAACTTCTATAGGTATCACAATTAGAGAGACACCACAGGAGCTGGCTGGTGGACACGTCCTACAATACACGTATCAATTCCCCTGATCACTATAATATCCACTTTTATTAGTCAACCTTGAAGATCTGAAAACCATGAATGACTTTTCCTAATGCATAAATATAGTTAACTGGAAATCTGCATTCACCATGTATATTAATAATAATATGGTATAACCAGTGCCAGGAAGCAGGCACGTGTCTATTAATTACATGAAGCGTGGTGTGTCTATATATTATTTGTATGGGTGGTCCTCGGTGGAACTGTCTGAACATGGCTGCAATGGGTTTATGTAGGAGCTGATAACCTTGAGATGAATGCTGTGTTTTACTTACAACACGTAATACATTATCTGTGACATTTTCTTTTGTTTCTTTCTCCCACCCGAAGGTTTTAACAATATGGAGCGGATGTGCGACAAAGAGTTCATAATACGCAGGGCAGCTACAAACCGTGTATTGAATGTTCTTCGTCACTGGGTTTCAAAGCACTCACAGGTACTTACAGTGTAACATGTCAGGGACGCATTGCTGATATCCACAGATTATTTTTAGAGCAGTAAGCTAGCAAGTAAGATTATCATCGTCACCACTTAAATCTAATGAATTATACATTCTATTTGTCTTAAAAAATGCAGTTTGTGAACATGTCAGACATCTCCTCAGAATGATGTAATTACTGTGCTTGTATTTGTTTTACAGTATTATTGTATTATACTCTATACATCCACAACTTTGTTTTAACAATGTCACAATATGACCACAGGACATAATCATTACACACACCCCATCAATCTTACTGCTTATGAGGATGCCATCTCATGACATGACCTGTACATGATTATAATCTTGTTACACACAATTTCATTAGTTGCAGACAGTATTAGAGTTAAGACATGATATTTCATAGCCCAAGGCACATTGGTTAGTGCTTGGTGCAAAATGCAAAAATAAAGTATTCCCCCTGCATACAAACACTGGCATTCATTTTACCTCCCCCATCCTGCAATTCACCATGGTTTTACCCACTTATAATGCTCCATAAACCCTTGCTCTGGTCCCATGTAATTTCATCCACTTCTATCAGCACGTCATCTGATGGATTTTTTATGGAATAACTGCATGACGCACAGACTAACCTTTGTCTCTGATATTGCACATTACATTGGTGTTTTCATCTCCTGTCTATATGTACAGTAAGGTTATTATATAGAAACATACAAAATGACAGCATATAAGAGGCACATGGCGTATCTAGTCTGCCCAGATATTGATTTAAAATGATAATGATTATTATTATTATTATTATTATTATTACTAAAGCTGGCCATACACTATAAGATAAATTGTTCCGATCTAAAGATTTTTTCAGGAGTGGGTAAAACCATGTTGAATTGCAGGGGAGGCAAGTTAAATTAATTGCAATCAGTATTAGAGGGGAGAGATGATGTTTCCAGCACAAGTGTAATAACAGTGTAACAGTAACGCTGGTCAGTATCTGTGTGCAAAATGCAACAATAAAGTATTCTCCCTGCATACACACACTGACATTCATTTTACCCTCCCCTGCAATTCAATGTGGTTTTGCCCACTCTTGAAAAAAACTTTAGATTGGAACAATTTTTCTTATAGTGTATGGCCAGGTTATGTGTGTTTTAGCTGTTTTACTGTGTTAGCCACTAGCGCCTCTGATGGGAGACTATTCCACACATCAACTACCATTTCAGTGTAGTAATTCTTCTGCACATTTCATCTCATCCTACACCCTCCAGTTTATACACTTGACTTGACATCCTATGATATATGTGAAAGCTGCTATCACCCCTCTCTGTTCTCTTGCTCTAGTCTTTCCGTATATATTGTTCATACCATTCTCCATGTTAGTTGCTATTTAATTTACATGAAATTATAACTTCTAAGTCCCTTTTATCCTCTGTAGCTTCTAATTTAACGCCATCAATGTTATATTGAAATTTTGGGTTTTCGTGCCCCAAGTGAATGATTTTGCTTTTTTTTATACATTAAACAGCAGTTATCACACTCTTTGCAATTCCTCAGGTCTACGTAGATTATAACACTGTAAATTAGAGTGCTTCAAAAGGGACAAGTGCAAAGCATAAGAATACACTTAGTGAAATAATAATGGACCACATCCAAACATGGGACAGTGCAGAAGTCTGGATTGTACCTAAGGGCTGAAACTATACTGTACATATAACATAACTACCGCTCCTATACTGCTTCCTGTCTGTACCACCCTGGGTCCAGAGTCGTCCTGGTAATGCTGCCACAGGGGTCATTTCTTATCCTAACGTTTGGAAAATCCTACCTTGTAATAAATCTAGATCTGATCCAATGTTACTTGAATTTCTAACAGATTAATTGTGAATTCAAAATAGCTTTAGTTTGTGGTTCACTTACCGCACAATACTTATCTATATCATGTAAATATAATCAATATATCAATATATAATGTAAATATAATAACCAGACCATGTCATGAAGTGTTTTCTATTCATTTAAATAAATACGTGCAAATTATCCTTAATTGTGTACTAATATTTTATGTCCATTTAGCTGAAATTGTAAATCCTTTAAAGCCCCTGTGTCTTGTAACACTGACGTGGAATGTGACTAGTGGAGCCTCGTACCACTCATTGTAAAGATTCCTCCACAATCTGAAATAGGACAATGAATTTCTCCCAGCTTTGTTGTCAGTTCCTGACAGCTTCCATCACTTGTAGATCATGGAATAAAATGCTATCTGAAATATTAATACAGATGGGTCTCTTATTTGATTGAATGCATTCTTTTATCTTATTGCACGGGTTGAAGGAAATGCCCTTTTGATATTTTGGGGAATTTCCACTGAATGCACCATAGTTTCCTCATTTATTTTACATGCTTGTCTGTTCATTCGATCTGTGGGAAATGATTTGAGTACATTCAGTGTAACATGCTTCTATTATAATTATTCACACTGCATGAGCAGAAGGCATACGCAGGAGAGTGCACATGAATCATAGGCTTATAATATTAATGCATATGGCGTCTTGTGAAGGGTGCTATAGGTATTTCTGTAACATACACCTGTTACATTGCTTTAGATTTGTATTTGCACAGCCCTTATGTATCTACTAATGATGGCAGATTGGATGGGCACAAGCCAACAATCTCTGAATCCTGGTATTAATATAGTAACTTCTGTATAAGGCTCTGGATGGACAGTCAACCTTATTATGGCGCAGTACAAACTGACATGTTGCTGTTTGTGGGCAGAACACGAGCAACAGCACCTATTACAGGGATTCATTTCCCCCAGCCATAGCCAAGATATGTAAAGCGATATGAGCTGTTTATAAAGAAAAGAACTTGGTATTATACTCTTCTGACTTACTTAAATATAGTATATTTTCTGTAGACTGAGCGGGCGCATGTAATGTTCTGTTGGATCTTTCCATGCTTCTCTGGATCACCACGTTGCCTAGTTATTGGCAGAGCTGGGAATCAAGGGGTGAATGCTGTGTATGTCCAAGGGAATCTATTCCTCGCTTCAAAGAAGGCAGAAGTAGTCACGGCCCTCTGGGAAAGTGAAGTCACTGTGTGAACGCCAGTCAAGCATGCCATGAGTCCGATTAATTAGATGTGCCCTACACTTTCTGGTGCTGGGGACTGACAGTTTTTCCTTTCTATTACTTGCTTTGTGATGCATTTAAACATTGTGGGTAGAGTTGAAGTTCTAAGCCACCATGTCACGTCTCCTATCACGTCAGAGTGTTATTAATGTGACAGCGCCTGTTGGCTTTATATTCCTTTCAAGGATGCTGCCTTGTGCCTGGATACTGAATGTACTGTACATGTGCTGGAAATACACACAGCCTCATCTTCTTATCACCCAATGCTCCTAGTAACCTCACACGTCATGCCAGCGCGGGCAGAGGGGTATTACACTGCTGGACATGAAACCAATAGGTATAAGGGAAGGTCACCTTCAGCTTATATCTTTTCACACTGATAGACACTAAATATGCAGATTTTATACAGAGCTATAAACATGAGAAGATATTGAATGGTGGCCAACTACTGTAATAGATAAATATCAGCATTTAAAATAAAACAGGTATGTTTATTTATGGGTTTATATATATCAACCAATCAGATTATGCTCTCAGTTTCATTTTACATACTGGAGAATGTGAATGTGGGAATCTTATTGGTTGCTATGGGCAACATCCCAGCTTTTTCATCTCCCTGCTTAGTAAATTAGACACAGGGAGTGAGGGGATGGAAAAATGGAGATGTTGCCCATAGCAGCCAATCAGATTCTAACTCTCATTTTATTTTCACATACTATATATACCATTGCTTCCTGAATGTTCTTACTGTATGGCATCATGTGCAGTATCAAGGTTCAGTGTTATTCCTATAATGGCATATTGGTGTCTAATCAGTATCAGGGGAGGGTTTGACTTCAATTAATTGAATGGCGCTGATCTGTTTCCCAGCACAGAGATGAAATAATAAATGACTGGATAGGGAGACCCATCTGTAAACAAGGAGTCATAAGCTTACATTGTCTCTGTATTTGTAATATGGGGGAAGAATGGGGCAGCTGTAGGATATTATTCTGCGGAGAGCATGTAAGGACACATCTATTGGCGCATCTGTCCTTCATTAGTACATTCACACTGAAGATATTGTTTATAGCTGGTGACAAAAGTGAAGAGTCGCACGGCATAGCCACTTGTCACATGAATCACCTCTGTGCGACACAGCAATGTTAAATCATACCTCCCCACATCTGGATTTGCCAGCAACAAATGGAGCAAGGTATATTAGGGGCCTTGAAATGACCATGTAGAAATTGACCTTACTTTGACTTATATCTATATTGACTATATCTACTTTATCTACTTTCTTCTTCGGTATACTTCTCTCTTCATTCTTTTGTCTTCCTTCTAACTTTTTATTTTTTGGAACTTCTGATACTTCTTTCATTGACGCACAACTCATGTGACATCATGATGATGTGCCTCTGTATACAGAACATAGAGCATGGAGAACATAGAGCATGGAGAACACAGAGCATGGAGAACATAGAGCATGGAGAACA
>JABWIB010002441.1:5128-16003 GCA_016617825.1 Platyplectrum ornatum | reverse complement strand
TGTCAGGGGGTGAGGGTTACACCTGGGTAATACCATGATGAGTGTCAGGGGGTAAGCGTTACACCTGGGTAATACTATGATGAGTGTCAAGGGGCGAGGGTTACACCTGGGTAATACCATGATGAGTGTCAGGGGGGGTGAGAGTTACACCTGGGTAATACCATGATGAGTGCCGAACATTTACCTCTAATGAAGGAGGTTCTGACTGCAGGATGTTTCCCATTGGGCAGCTGCAGAACCTGCATTCAAATCTCCATATCCTTATCTCCAAACTGAATACTGCTCAACCCGTCATACATCTTCCAGAATCTTTTATATGACCTCCAAATCCCAGCCGTATGCTCCTCGTCTCCCCTCCCAACTAATTGGAAAATGTGTTATAATATCCCTCAGCCATACCCCCTATTTTCTTTCCTTTTTTTTCATCACACAAAATATGGACTGTGTCGTCATACAAGATAGACAGCTCCACCATGACCAACCTGTTGGTTCTTTCTCTAGATCTGGCTCCGGAATTGTCAGATGTGTCACACCAGGTATCGGATTATCTTGAACGTTGCCTGAAATAGAAGAGACATTAGATTCCCAGCAGAAACTGCTCATATCATTGCTTATGTCTACATAGGATTCTCTAACGCCCAGGAGCCGAGCTAGATCTGTTCTAATAAGGAAATAGAATTGGCATAAAGGCAAAAGGATAAGTAAGCTGTGACATAGTCTCCAGAGACACCCTCCAGCCACAGTAAGCCATGACAAAAATGGAAAAGAGGCCTCCTGAGCAAGACCCCAGAATCATGAGAAGTGCTGGATGGAGACCGGGGAAGGATAGGTAAATCGACAGATGACGTAGGGGACCCCACAGAACTTGACAACCAAAACCACAATCTATATCTAACATTCCACCGGGTTATCTGGTAAACATGTCCTCAGATGTACCTTGGCTTGTGCTTCTGCCACCCCAGAATTATCATTGGTTGGGGTGGTTGGATAGTGACCTCCCATTGATGTACTCTCAGCCATCACAATGCTGCACCCCTGAGAAGCCCTGGATGGTTCTGTGTCCTGGCCACCGGCCATTTCAAGGCACTCACTGCTACTTTCTCCAAATCCGCTGGACTCTCTTGCCTGTGCGCTCTATAGCACCACCGGTGACGGCACTGCCAGCAAGTACATGCATGTGCTGATATTACTACAGTAGGTACTAAGTCTGGATCCCATTATTCCTGTGTTTCCTCACCCACCCCAAACACATACGGTAGGTAAATTGTAAGCTGACTAAATTGTCCCTATGTATGTGTAATTGCCCCTATATAGCAATCCCCAATCCCCTATATATTGTAAGCTCGGGCATGGTGCCTAATAAATACGCATAATAATAATAATTCTGGATCCATTCCATTTGGCATATTTATGACTGTATTCAGGCCTGGACCTCAGGCAGCTGGTTGAGCATGTTCCCTCTCATAAATAATCCCTCTGAATTCAAGCAGTCCTACAAGAGTTACATTTAGGTCTAATTCATGGGCATAACTACAGGGGGAGCAATGGGCTGATACAGGGCTCAGAGAAGTAGGGGGCCGGTGGCTTCCCTGTAAGCTGTCAGAAATTGACAACTAAGAACATAGTTCTTCATGCTCAATGCAATTGTAATTGCTTCACCCTTACTCCACCACATTGCGCCACCTCAGATCAGTCACCATCTCCTTGCGATGAGGCCCAACCTGTTAAGTCCCGTTCCTGATCCCTTCACATGTAGACTTGTGCAATATGATCAGGTTACGTTCACTCCTGGATCTCCAGAATCCGGAACAAGAGGAATTTCATTTGTCATCATCTGCTGAACCCCTTCCCCAACATTACCACCAGAGAACGTTCCAGTCAGGTACACTATCCCCCATGCTTAATGACTTATGAGAGACCAAACAAAGGCCTATTAGATGTATAAAACTGAATGATATGGACCCCAGTTAAGGGCTAGTATTATACGTTACTGTTCCTGTTCAGAGTAATTTAGTAAAACTTGTTCGGAAATACCTTCAAGAGATTCCGAAAGAATGTTCCATAGGTCCTGTATTTTCTTCTGAATTGATATGTAATCATCCTGGAGATCTGGTCCGGTCAATGATTCCTTCTCTGCCTCACTGATGAGAAAGAATGCGCATGCGACCTCACCGATCAGGGGCTGTTCCCGTAATATCCGCTTCTTGTTATTTTCACTACTGTCCTGCAGGTCATCCACCCATACAATGACGTTATCTCTGTCTTTGCACCATAAGAATAATACTGTCACCATGTTATACAATAAGAACTGCAATAACAGTAATAAAAAAATCAATTGTAATTTGGGCCACATTGTTTTCCGCAGTCTGGGTTAGGAAAGTGTCTACATTCATTCATTCAGACTGTGCCCAGTGATGCCCTAAGCCTATGACTGCTGCAAAGTAAATAGGTGCATTACAATAAACAAGCCAGATTCAGATCTAAAAAACATTCTCTGTACAAACACTAGAGATGCAATCGTATTTTCTCAATGCACTCCTCGGCACTCTCATCTCAAGGACAGAATTTTGGTTATTTGGTAACTTTCACAAATTCAAAATTCTACCTTAAGCTTTTCACCTGCAGCGCTCTAAGTACTGATGTGGTATAGAGAAGCTATGCTCAGAAAGCCTGCCACCCAGCCCTTGTCGTATTTAATTGCCCACCCAATCTACATGCATAGAGTGAAGTAAGTGGAGAGTAGAGTGCAGTAATAACCCTGATCATATGGAAACCCTGTTACGTACACACAGCTTTACGCGCACATTATATCTGGATCGGGTCCAACATCTTTTGAAGGTTTTTATTGAAACAGACCAAGGCACCTTAATTCCCAGTCCCCTAAGCGCTATATTCTAAGGGACGCCTACAAGGGGAAGTTTCGAGTCAGGTTATCAAATGTTGATCTCTGTCAGGAAACCTCTGTTTCCCCGTTGCTAGTGGTCATCAGGATCTCTTTAGACCTTTATTCTGTCCAGGGGGTAAATTTACTAAGCGGTGAGATTGCAGTGAGATTGGAAAGGGGAAAATAACTGAGAGCTTGAGTCTGATTGGTTGCTATGGGCAACATCACCACTTTCCAATCTCACTGCAATCTCACCGCTTAGTAAATATACCCCCAGATCGGTACTGCTGATTATGTAAAGGAGAGCTACATTTGGGATTAGTTTTCCTCACCCATTGTATCACAGAGGTCTTGTAACACCTGGTCATACAGAGAATCTGTCACGTTTGTTATGTTGACTCTTCCTCTATTCTTGGTGTGATACACAATCCCGAATGTGCAGCTATTTAGAGCCGAGAAAAACCTTTGCTGATTTTTAGATATGTATACAGGACACACATCCTCCACCACATCATGAAACTTCGGTGACTGGAGCAACTGGATCAGCCACTGGTAATGTTCCTGTCCATCGTACGAGAAGATCCCAACAATATGTCTAACCATCTTCACCACTGATCAGATCCTACGGAAATGCAAAACACAGAGACATTTTCTGGTATCTCGTAGAGTCATGGAAGATATTTGTCACCATGTAAATGACTCTTTTCCACCTCTTCCAAGGACTAACACAGTCATGAGAAATCCTGGTTATATCACATTGAGACCTAGGACTATATGCACAGTGCCCGAACCTGGAACTCCGGTCCATCCCCAATTTAAGTAGGGTCATGGAAGTGCATGTGAGGGGATTGGGACTTCATTTTCAATCCCGGTTGACATTGTATTCTGAACACCAATGACATAGACTTCTCCACATGTATATACACAACTGGATCAGAACAAAAACCATTCAGACTATAATGAAATTATGTCTTCTGACAGCGGTTGTAAGAGGACATGTCTAGGTATACAATGTATGCAATAGGCTACACATTGGGTTTATAGTATAACAATAATACATTAAAATTGTCACATATTGAAACATTGAAAGATTTTTTGAAATATTTACAGGATTAAAAACCAAACTCATCACTGCCCTGGACAGAGGAGCCTGGATAGAGGAACATGGGCAGAGGAGCCTGGACAGAGGAACCTGGACAGGGAAGCCTGGTCAGACGAGCCTGGACAGAGGAGCCTGGGCAGAGGAGTCTGGACAGAGGAACCTGGACAGAGGAACATGGACAGAGGAACCTGGACAGAGGAACCTGGACAGAGGAACCTGGGCAGAGGAGTCTGGACAGAGGAGGCTGGCAGAGGAGCCTGGTCAGAGGAGTCTGGTCAGAGGAGCCTGGGAAGGGGAACCTGGACAGAAGAACCTAAACAGAAGAACCTTTATGGTCCCTGTATGTAACAGCTGTATGTTACAGCTGTTACAACCTGTATGTAACAGCTCAGGATGCTGTTCAATGTTATTTTACAAAATGAGCTCTAGATATCAGCAGTAAATATGAAAGAAATAGTAAATTGGCCAAATACAAGTCGAGTGATTGATTATATCAGTATAAGGGCATATTTCATGACATATGTAGAATATGTATAATGCTCTATATACAGACATTTCATCAAACATTTCATCAAACAAAAACTTTTCACCATTTGGAAACACTGCACAAATATAAAACATATTTTCCATCTCTGTCCTGCAGGAATATTTATGTATTCTATGTAATCCCCCACCATAAGAGTAAACCGGACCCCTCTCCCTCCTCGTGGATCACTTACTTTCCCACCGTCCTGTGTCTGGAAAGAACCCTGAGCTGTGATCTTTGCTCTCCACTCATTGTAATAACCAGGAAGAGAGCTCAGACAATCTCTTCCCTGCTCAGGGAGTGGTTAGTGCACCGTGATAAACCTGTGCAATATAAGAAAGAACACAGACGTCTCTGGAGGAGGAACTTCTGCCCAGCACATAGATCCCATCAAGAGAATAATACGAGAATATTTGTTTTATTACAGAGACATAGGTCACGTGTATGAAGGGTAGCAGGGGCCCATTGGTAACCCAAACTAGTCCCATAAAATGGTGGGTGTGACTATTATTGGCAGATTGAGGGCTGGGTTATCACATGATTATCACCAGTCCGTCAGACCAGACCCTGACCCTGACCCATATAGCACATACAATACACAGGACAAAACCATATCCTGATCTATATAACATACATTATATACAACGCAATACGGTGGAAGTGTGTGTGTGTGTGTGTGTTACTGCAAATACACACAACTGCTGTTAGACACACAAGCCTACAAAGACACACAACTGCTGTCCCAAACACACTTTTATAAATACACACAACTGCTGTCCCACACACACTGCTACAAATAGACACAACTGCTTTCCCACACACACTCCTACAAATACACACAACTGCTGTCCCACACACATTCCTGCAAATACACACAACTGCTGTCCCACACACACGTCTACAATTACATACCACTGCTGTCCCACACACACTCCTACAAATACACACAACTGCTGTCCCACACACACACTCTGCTGCTGCTGCTGCTGCTGATTATGATGATGAGGAGGAAGCAAATAATAAAATGCAATGTTGCAGGACATTAAAACTAGTGCAGAAAACATTGGAAAAGGTCCATTAGTAAGATATATTCTATTCCATGTAATTTATTTTATATATTTATATATTCCATATATACCGTACATTTACACAGTAATAATATTATATCAAACACAAAAAACAAAACAATTCACTTTGAGTTTCCCCAGAGCCNCCTTCATCTCTGAGTTCTTCAGACTGTAGATTAGAGGGTTAATCGTGGGGATCACAATACAATAGAAGAGTGCGGCCATTCTGTCTTTGTAAGAGTTAAACGGCGTCCCGAGGCGTAGATGAACATACATGGCTGTCCCATAGAATATAATGACAGAGACAAGGTGAGAGAGACACGTGGAGACGGCCTTCTGACGCGCTCCAGATGAGTGGAGAAGGAACACAGAGGACATGATCTTGATGTAAGAGCAGAAGATTAGTATAAATGGAATTAGCGCTCCACAAATGCATGCAATGAAGACAAACAGTTCAATATGGAAGGTGTTGGAACAGACCAGGTTGAGCAGTGGAGGAATGTCACAGAAGAAATGGCCAATTCTTTGAGAACCACAGAATGGGAACAGAAATATTAACATGATGGGTATAAGAGATACAAGAAAACCAATAACACATGATCCAGTTGACAACTGGTAACACAATGTTGTAGTGATCACTGATGTGTATCTGAGAGGATGGCAGATGGCCATGAAGCGGTCGAAGGCCATCACCGCAAGGAAAAGACATTCTGATNCANNAANAGCANAGAAGACATACAACTGAGTGGCGCAACCTATGAATGAGATGGATCTTTCCATGGACAGGAAGGTCTCCAGAGTCTTGGGGACGGTGGTGTTGATAGAAGTGATCTCAAGCAGTGACAGGCCCCTCAGGAAGAAGTACATGGGGGTGTGAAGACGTGGGGCCACTGTCACAGTCAGAATGATGAGTCCGTTGCCTACCACTGATAGAATATAAGCAAACAGCAGAAATATTAATATGACGTCCTGAACTGGAGGAGCCAAATCAGAGAACCCTACGAGGGAGAAGTGTGTCACATTGTGCATTTCTATAGACAAGTGTTAGAGTCAGGATTATTGATTGTTGGCCACACAGACATTGCATTATAAATATGCATGAATTAGTAATTTAGTATTAAACGTTGATGTATTTATGATGTTTAAATAAAAAATATTATCACATGAGAACAAATCTTCCTTTGCATCTGTGTTGTCCCCCTGAAAACCTCATCTCGCATGGACACACTTCCAATACCCAGAGCCTATGTTCACTCTGAGAGTAAAATGACAACTTTGATGATTTGATAGAGGGTACAATATGGTTCTTAAGTTTGGTTACAGCAGCATGTCCCATAAATGGGTGACAGGTGTATGACCAGGTCAGACCACCACCATAAGGGGTGACACTATGGAGGAATATAAGAGAATAATACCAATATATTACATAGAAATAGCCATCTAGAACTCTAGAATCAGTGTGCAGGACAGGTCGGTGTCGCCATAACCCAGACACCCATCTGTCAGGGCATTACGAGATCTGTATATAATGATTTATAATGATCATTTTCTCAGGGAACATGATTCCTCATGTGTGAAGAGCCACATTGACATTCTGTGTAATGACTGGAAAACCCAGAGGAGCCTTGAAATAATTGCTAATTGGCCAATGAAGATCTAAGTGATCTTAAGGGAAATGACAATACCCATTATAAAATGTGTATATGGCACTCAATTAAACAACAGCAACAGAACAAAATAACACTCACGGGAATATTATAATAAATGAGTTTGTTAGATGAATGTAACAGTGTAACTGTGTAACAGCTTCTGGAATAATAATATTGTATTAATGCGTGCTTAGCTTCTAAACTGAGGAACTCTACTTATCTAATGTATTCTATTTCTTCTAATCACTCTATAATATAGATACAATTGGCTTCCAATTTGGATAGCTCTAGCCTTTAGTTCACTGATTTAAGCTGAGTACACATTATCACAATATTTACATTTTAGTAGATGATCAGCTGATTGAAAGATCTGTTCTAATTGTCTGCCATCTGCACAAGCTCCATGTGGGTGAACAATCCCAGAATTCTTTGCTGCAGTATTATGCTGCAATTACACACTCATCCACCAGGTGTCTCTATAGTGAAGTTCCAATGGGAAGTGTTCAGTTTACTTCTTTTCCTTCTTCTTTGTGCTCTTCGTTTTCCATTTATGTGCGTTTGGCATCCTGGCACTTTTCTCCATTTCAATTTTGCTACTTCTGCTTCTTATTTTCTAGACTTTTACACATCTGATTCAGTCAGTTCTTATAGGCACTTGTTCTTGTCATTCTCCTCTCTATTGGTTTTCCCTGGGTCCCTTCCAGGTAGGGCCTTCTCTTTCTAGGGGGTTCTTGGGATCTGCAGCTTTGTTCAGGTTATGCCGTCTCCAGTTGAAGTTTTTCAAATATAGTTTGATAAAGTTGGATAAGATTTTGTACCTCCCTTTGACATGCAATAAACGCCCCATTCATCCAAATGCGAAAGGTATTTTCTGGATGACTATACAAGTATAGTACATGATCAGAAGCAGCCAGGTTTAATGTACACCCATGAGTGCAGTGTAGTACACTGTCATTTAAACTACAAATGGTGGCTACGAGAAATAGGAGCGGTTCAGTGGCAACGTGAATGCACTATAACTAAATGGAATGATAAGTTTAGCCATTGATAATGATGATGATGATGATGACTATTATAAATAATAATAATGAATGTTGCAATTGTAATGTGCTATTAAAAAAAAACAAAAACCCCCAGTTAAATAAATAAATATACTAATACAAGTGTGCAAACTTGGTTCCAATAAATTCTACTTTTTAATAATCAAAACACAATTGTACAGCTTGAACAGCTCGGGTGAAATATATTCCTTTTATATTCTATAAGATCTTCCTGATTCCAGTTGATAATTATTAAACTTATTTTTTAAACTTTGATCTTTTTGCCTTGAGGACATTGCTATCTTTATTGTATATATTCATTGTTGTTTAGCCATATTACTTCCTGGATGATAAGAGATTCCAACAGTAGATGAACTGAAAGTTAAACTGTGCAAGATGTCAGCATTTATTTCTGCACCAGTCCTATCGCAGATCCAACAGAACTACTGACCCTGTCCCTGGAGCATCACAGGATATCCTGAGCTGCTGGGGTATAGGGGGCATATGGGGACTTGATAAAGAAAAGTTTGGTCTGAGCTTGGTGCACTAACAATATCATTGGGATTTAGTTATTAAACTTGGTTTTACAGTAAAAGATGCAGCTTCCTCAATGCAGTCCTTACATGATGTGATGATGATGATGATGATGATGATGATGATGATGATTATTATTATTATTCTCTGTTGTCCTGTGATTTAAGATAATCTATTAATCACACATTTGATCTAAAAAAAACCATTTGTTTGGACCTTGTCAAATGTCACGATCATATAAATGCTGTTGATGAATACTAGAACTCGTTTTGGATGTAATGCAATTTTGTGGGAGTCATGTCATGTGTATTGTCCAAAAAAATGGGTTAAACTACATGCTCAGATACACAACCGGGACATGTGACCAAGGCCATCAATGGCATGTGAAGAAAGACTGCCCATACAGCTAACATCTGCATAAATATTAGCTTGGTTAAGAGAGGTTTGTGCTAAATGAAATCGTATTTCATATATATACAGTAGGTAACCAGTCCTGTTTTGACAGAGCTGTTCCCAGCATTATTATACCAAAGATGCTGCAATCAAAAAATAACTGGTCCTAATGCAAAGAAATCCCCGACAGCAGAACAATAAATAAGGAGAAAGCACAGATCCATTGTGACTAGGGGAGGTAGTACTTAGATTGTGAAGCTTTATGCAAAGTGATGAGTATTGCATAATCTGCCAGATGCTGGATGCTTAATGCTGATCTCCTGGCATATTCTGCAAGTGTGTAAAGAGCACTGTCTCAGAAACCCCATTTCATCAGGTCACTTTGCATTCACACTACTAGCAACCACTGAATTTAGGCAAGTGTGTGTTATTACCTTGACAGTTGCTTACAAAGAACTTGATAAATATGCATTTATCAGGTCTGTTCCCTACTGTTCCCTTACATCTTTGATGTTAAAGAAATGAGCTCATCCTGGATGTCACCACCCCATGCAGTCTTGCCCTACTGTCCCATGTACCACCAGACAGTCATCCTAGTACCACACATACCCCTGGCTGAGAACCTCTGACCTTATACTCCCTTATAAGTGGCAGCATGGGCTAGAGATGTCCCTGACCTCAACCCTGAAGCTACTCCTTTTACACACTATATGCGTATTATGAAAGCACTGGGTTCCTCCCAGTTGCAGGAAATTCATTTTCGTACCCTTAATCGTACTTATATATCACAGGCGCAGCGAAAACATATGGTGGAGGGGGAAGGGGGTAGATGCCCTAAATGTAAATGCTCTAAAGCTACTTTTATTCACAATTTTTGGGAGTGTGGCAAAATCCGAAAATTTTGGAACAAGGTATTGGGATTTATTAATACTTTGCTCCATTCCAACTTACCTAGAAACTTCCCTGCCTTGATGTGGGCAGATTTTTCTGCCTGGCATTTGGTTCCTACTGTTAGAGATAATTTACCTCTATTGGCAGTAATTGTGANCTCTGCTAAGCGAGTCATTTTACAAAATTGGATCAAGCCTTCTACACCTCTTTTAGGGACTCTTAAGGATTTGTTGTTGGAAAATGTATATTTTGATAGGCGTGCCACACTCCCAGATGTGGAGAAAGGGGTAGGGCGATTTTATAGTAAATGGGGTGCATATATTGAGTATCTTCCTGAATCTCAACGATTCCAGATAATGCGTCTGTTTGAGTATACACATTGGTATTTGCTACGCTACCATAATGGTTGATTTTTATTAGTTAAGCTTTCTTTTGTTTTTTTGTTTCTTTTTTTTTTTTGTAAGAGCTGACTGCTTCTTCCCATATATTTATATCAGGAGGTACTGAGACGGATATGTTTAATTTAAGTGTTGAATTTAAGTATTTGAAATTTAGATACTATTTTTGGGACAACTTTGTATGTTAGTTTTTTTTTTCCTTTCTCCTTTTATATTTTTTTTTTCTTCTATGCTGTATTTGTCTAATGTTTAATTTTCTTATTGTCATTGAAAAACCCAATAAAATGTAATTAAGAGAGAACCTCTGACCTTCAGAAAAACAAGTCTATAATATTTCTACAATTCAGATGTTTAGAGACACCTGTGCAACAGGCAGAACAAGAATAACACT
>JABWIB010002440.1:8879-22270 GCA_016617825.1 Platyplectrum ornatum | reverse complement strand
ACCCTCCGACAATCCCAGACTGGTTAACTAAAATTGATTTTTATCGAGGTATGGATGATATCCACTCTGATGATGTTCCCACTTATGATAAATACAAACACTTATGGTTGGCTGGAGTTTCAAACTTCTGATCTCTATAAATCTCTCATTCATGATTGATCCAGCTCTGGCATCCAATCTATCACACATTATTTCTGTTCATACTGTTTACTAGTTTACTCCTCAGAGGTGTGTTTTATTAATAGACGGATACCCTCATGTGGATCCCCACATCCATTACTCCCATATTGCCTTTTATTTTTTATGATGTAACAAGGTCTTATTACTTGTCTCGGTGCCTCCAACTCCAACCCCAAACCCCCAACCCTTTCCCCTTGATTTTTATTTGTTCCTCCACTTCCTGCATTCCTGTTTTCCATATTTTTACTGAGGTTCTCTCTATAGCCATATGCCTAACTGTATTTGCTTTATTATGCACGGAACGCTAAAGACCAACCAAGGCGATCATGTTACCTTGATGTATATGTTTTCTTTTTGAAAAAGTCCTCTCTATATTGTAAATGGACAATTGTTTTCGTTCTGTGCAAACCTGCCATTTCTTTGTTCCTCTTCTCAATAATTGTTTGCTTATTGATGTGATGTTTATATACCGATATATTCCCCTATAATAAGACCTACCCTGATAATAAGCCCTATCCTATTTTACAGTAAACTGTCTAAAGTAAGCCCTCCCCCTAAATTAAGCCCTATTTTAATCACAATGAGGTGTCATAATGTCAGCAGGGGGAACAATGAGGTGTCATAATGTCAGCAGCACTTGGAGGAACAATGAGGTGTCATAATGTCAGCAGGGGGAACAATGAGGTGTCATAATGATTGGATTAATAGCAGGTCAATAAAATAAGCCCTACCCCGAAAATAAGCCCTATGGTGTTTTTATGTCCTGAAAAAAAAATAATACAGTGTCTTATTATCGGGGAAACACAGTACTGTACTTTGTTTACCTCCGTGATTTGTCTTATAAAAAATATTCAACAGAAAAATTATGGAGACCATGAGGGTGCCTTGACTGAGAAAGAACCACTGCATCAATTATTAAGAATGGAGTGTCTGGAGTCTATGTTGTCCTATTTAAAACATAGGAGACACACAAATTAAAATTCATATATAACTTTGAAAGTTTTATCACAAGTTACCAAATATTAGACACATCTCACTCTTCCTGTTTCTCTAGGCCCCTCCTCTATCTTTCCACTCCATTTTCTCCTTCCCCCCATTCACCCCTCATCCATTTCTCAGAGCAAACATGAGAACGATTCTGACATGATGCAGACGTATAGCTAAGTAGAGAGATCTCTGCTAATGATCACGATATTCCTTCCTGTAAACAATCCAGAAAGGCACGATATCCCTTCCTGTAAACAGTCCCAGAAACCTTTGCTGCAATAACATACTTGTTCACAAGGTGGCTTTATATGGAATTATCAATGGGAATTGCTGCTCTAAAGATTGTGTGTCCAGTAAACACTGAAGATTTTCTGCATCAGACATAGTTGATATGAAATATTAAGATCTACAGAACAGTTGTCTGCTGGAACTGTCTGTTATCAAACTGCACCCACTTTTATCACACGGTGCTGGACAGGACGGATTTCAGTGACTACAGCCGCTATACAGTGCTATGGATGTGGGAGATGTCACTGACATCCATCCTTATCCAATTCAGTTGGAGGGCTGAAGATTGATTGTATGTGTGGCCATGAATTTTTTGGACCTTTATTAATATCGCTCTGTAGAGAAGCCCTTATAAGACAGGGCTTAAACCTGAGATGCATCTAGTGATTGTCAGTTGTTCTGCCTTCCCACCTTCCTTCCAGCGGTCTGTTCAGCTTATTTCAGAGACATGCCTTCACTTTGCTGCCAAGCATCCCTTTGCCGCAGCTTCCTGTACTGTACTGTGTTTGCATCTATACCCTGGAGGAATATACTAAAATGATTATGTGGATTGTTGAACATATTGACAAAGACTTTGAAGGCTATATGTGGATCATTGGGTAACACATTAATCTGTAGAAGAAAAGTAGGCCACCACTATTTTATCTTTATTACATATTCATGTGGAATAGTTTATATATGATAGGAACACAATACACCAAGAGCATTACTTTTATTCCTTCCCATATTATTATTCTCATTTATTTTGGAGTTTGGACTCTCCAGGTATAAAAGCTACAGATGGTATCAGTGTTATTTGTGTTTTATGCCTCTTTGTACAGTATCTAATTGTACATATACCACCTGGTACACATACCTGCACCTACAGCACCTGATAAACATACATGATCATATACCACCTGGTACTCGTTTCTTTACCTATACCACCTTGTACACATACCTATACCACCTGGTACCCATACATGTTTATAAACCACCAGTCAACCACCACTCAACCCAGACCCAGTCTGTTTCTGATTTCCAAAATGTTTCAATCTACTAGACTATGGTGGGTAAGATGGCAGTGAGAGCAATGTGTAAAGTAATACAATAATACATGTACAGAGAAAGATGTGTATTGAAAAGGGTCAAGGGAAAGAGATGTATAATATAAGGTGGGTAGGGAGGGACAATGTGTAATAAGGGGAGAGCTGCGAAGTGTATTGGAGAGGGAGCACCATGAGGTGTCTTGAGGGGGTAAGGCTGGAAATTATGAGAGATGTATAAAGGGGGTGGGGGTAAATGTGTACATGTAATAGAATCTTCATTCCAGCTATAGAAATTCAACATAGGACATAGAGATAAGATAAGTGTTGTCACTTACATGAATCAACATTAACAAAACCATTGTAATATGCTCATCCCTCTCAGTGACACAGGGGTAGGCAAAGTGTGGCATGTCCCAGCATGCTTTGTCAGGTATCAACTATGTCTATATATCCCAGCAATTATAGCCTGCTGGGATATGTAGAGCCGCACTTTGGCTACCCCTGCACTACACAAGGGTGGATGGGATGGGGGTGCTGACGCATTAACCTGCTCCAGGTACCATTACCACACAAGAGAAAAATATCGAAGGGCTAGAGACAAACTAAGTGGAAATATTGGAAGACTAGAGACACACAAGCGAGACGCAGTCCCTAATGGTATGAACCCACCCCCATCAATGGCACAAATGCATCTTTAATACTCAACTATGGGGGTCCCCCAGAAGTTCTTGTACCAGGTCAAAGAGTTTCTCTTGTCAGCTCTGGTCTTAATGTGTTGGTATGTATTCTGATTGTCTAGTTCCTGTTTGCACAAACACATATAAAGTGAACTCAATGTAATTAAAATGCTTGGGAAAAATAAGACGTCTCCATTTAACGGACTTTGCAGAGGAAAGAATTACAACAACAAAGTAATGACAATTATCAGAGGATCTGGCATTTTCCCCTTTTCTGTAGTATTCTAAAGCACTCCAGCAAATGCTAAAATCTAACCTTTAAATCTTTAGCCAATGTCACAAATTGCAAGGTAAACATTAAACAAAACAATAAGACCAGCATCCGGGGAAAAAGTCAAGTAGTTTAATTATGTTTTTAGTGCATAATTAATGCTGTGCAGCACTTCCTCCACAGCTGGGTATGCTGTGACATCTCCTTAGAGGTAATCATGGGAATTGAGGTTCTTATTAAGTCTGTTCAAGAATTGTTGTAATGCAATAAGGAAATTTAGAGAGAACGATTTGCTCATGAATTAATTAATAACTGTTAACTGTTTTATAAAACCAGTAGAGGAACTTTACAGGAGCAAGTCTTTAAATGCCATTTTGTAAGCGTTATTACTTTGCTATAATAATGTATACGTCAATTAACAGTAAATGATCAATGAGTTGCAGTTTCTTGATCAATTAGGGTCCAGCACTTAAAGCACACATCATTTCTCCAAATATGTAAGTAAAGTTGAGTACACACTAGGGATCTGATCCAGAGCTGAGGCTCCATCTGGAATGTGCAGAACAAGAGCGAGCGCAGAAATTCAGGCTAAATGCTACCCATGCACCTGTGTCCGCATCTGTGTGCTCTGTTCTAGTGGAGCAGGGTGTTCCACTATATAGTAGTTATACAGTGCGTGTCTCAGTGCTTATGAGAAGCTGTAGCAGGTGGGAGTCCCTGTACGTCCTCTGTGCATCCACATTCTGCAGCGGTGTTGAAATAACTCTCAGTTTCTACATGATTATCAAGTTTATCGCATGATTTGTAAATAATTTGTAAAAGTTTAATTGCACAATAAACAATTTCCTAATGTTAAATGTGCCTAACAATTTTTCTTCTATTTCCTGCAGCAAGAATGCTTTTGTAGATGTGCATATTCAAATTTCTCCCACCACAATATATATACATATATTTTTTTTTATTTCATTTATTTATGAATGAAGGTATGTATACATAAATACATTTTAAATACATACTGCTTTTCCCTGTGTATGCACATAAGATACATACATGAACATAATTAAAGTGACCAAATGACCATCACATATATGTGCACAAGAGGTACATCTGTAAATTCTGTATTATTTGATCTATTAATCTCGCAGTCTTATATAATATAATAAAGTATTGTAAATATCAATGTATCATATAAAATGGAAATGATAGTTAAAGTGAGGGATACATCCTTAGTGCAACACTAGAAATCAAAACAAAAATGTATCTGATTAAAATACTATTATACTCACTGCCACAGAAAACTATGGAAACTGCAGTAATATCTATTTACGTGTTTTAAAGTAGCTCCCTATGAAAAGTTCCTCTCATCTCCAATAATTTCATGCTCCCATGTAAATTAATATTTATGTCCCCACTACAAGTTATGTGGAAGATAGCTACTGTAAAATCAGCAATCATATTGAATGCTTCCAAATAAAAATATAATACAAAACTAAGGTTATAACCAACATCAATCATGACTATTTCTGTGTGCAACAAATAATAAANAGCGGAAATTATTCCAGTATTTTTATGAATAGACACATAACAAGTAGGTTTTCTGAAAAGCAGAGGCACACGATGAGGAATATTTCCTTACAGGCACAGGTTGCTATAGAGATTTTAAGCCTGTTTTAGGAGTTCTTCCAAAAGAAACATTTTTTAGCAAAGTGCCAATAAATATGGCAAGGTGTGCTGTTGTGGAATAGCTTCTTTAACTGTTACTGATAAAAAAAGGACCTTCAAAGATTATCATTAACATGCAATGCCTGGTTACTGCAGTCATAAAGCACTGCAATATCTATAGGTCTATGAAGGTCAACTACACAAGCCAAGAAATTCTGGACCTGGAGAGCACTGGCTCCGTCATTTGCTGGGCTTTAAAGAATAAAATAATATGAAGGACTTAGAAAATCAAATGAGTACTTTAAATGTAGTTCATCATTGCTGTCCCCCTATTCCAAAGGCAAGCTAGCTTAATCCCAGTCACCTAAGCTTCATAAATATAATTATAGTTTAAATAATGCTTAAATGTGGAATCATCTGATAAAGGGTGTTATTATTCTGTTGTTGGATTATAGACTAATATGTAATTTATGGGTCTACTTAGGAAATCGGGATTGTCCCACTGGAATCAGTACTCAGTCATGTTGTAGTTTTGAAGATACATATTCTAGGTATAAAGCTTTGAAGAAGCGCCATTATTAATAATATATGCAATAATTTTAGAGGCAGATATTGATATAATGACAAAATGCCTTGTCAAACACCCAAGCACTAAGCCCTGATTCAAGTATAGTCATTTTGGCTTAAACATACTATAGTTAATACTAAGATCATCTAATATAAACTACATTCAAACTATACTCTTATATTTGAAAATATAACAAAAATAAAATACAGTTTATAACCCCAACTTTACCAGATTTCATAGGGACGTAAAATGAATGCTCCCTGATACACCCAACCCCCTTTCTTCACATGCTGCTCTGTGTGAACCTGTTCTCTAGTAATGGAAATAAGCTCTGCTGTACCTGCTATAATAACAGTTACCTATGTTGGTTTTCTTCCAGTAATGGATTAAAACTCTGATTACAGTCTGATAATATATTTGACGGAAAAAAACATTAGACACAAAATCATTTGGTGCATAACTAAATGAGTGTTTTGTTTTGGATCAATAACATGCTTTGCATTACAAATTTATATAATAAGATTTTGTAATTTTCTATTTAATTAAAAATTACATTCACATTCTGGACAGGACTTGTTTTGAAATATGACAAGTTATAGATATTGGCATGCAAACAGATTATTGTCACATATTTTTGTGTCTTATCCACAGTACACACACATAAAAGATTTCTTGATAGTGGGACCAGTTCTTTGGATGAACGTGAGTCAGACACCTCTCGAATGGCTACATCAGCTAACATGTAATTACTGTCATGGTCATTTCAGACTGGATCCAGAGTTAGGCAAAATGGCAAATTTATATCCTTGTAATGGTTTGCAATGATGGGGCGGTACAACGTGTTCACAAGGTGGTGAGAGGAGGTATTTAAATAGTACAGATGTGGAGGTGTGTATAAGTCTTTCATGACAAATCATTATTCATCATAAGCACAAATGTCTTCTTACCTTGGTAACCATAATGGCTTAGAACATACACATAATTAATGCTTTTCTATAAGGTATATCAGAAAATAGTGACTTTGCATGGAATAGCAATGTTTGTTTAAATTCTGGGAGTCTCCCAAACAATCCATAAGAATTGGGAAAGTAGGTGCTTAAGTGTACTGGATGAATTTCCTACTCCTACTAATTTGAGCGGTGCTTCTTCTAGGTGTAGAGCAGGTCTGAATCCTTGCACTTCCTTCAAAATCTTGTTAGGGGATGGTACAAGCATAAAGCACAGGTCATTTTCTACCGACACTTTTCCCCCGCTGCCGCCTTGGATGGTAAAATACAATCTTTTGCTGTGGATACACAGGGCTTGACATAATCAAGCCCCGCCCATTCATAGTAACAATTGGGGCTGAGGCAGTGAATTACTGAATTAATGAAATCACTGCCTCAGCCCAGCTCCAGGGACATTTTCAGACTCGGGAGTCCCCCAGATATTGCGGGAGTGGTGGCAGTCCAGATTGTATATTAATCAGGCCACATGACTGTTAATTGCTGTGGTTTAAGATTATAACAAATTTACTAGTGTCATCAATATACAACAATATTACCATACTTACATAATTACAATAAATACATCCTGAAATACACATATAGGAAACGACACCTGATAGAGAAAGAATATCAGGCATGACTAAACAGACATTAAGGGGTATATTTACTAACCGGTGAGATTGCAGTGAGATTAGAAAAGTGGGGATGTTGCCCATAGCAACCAATCAGATTCAAGTTCTCAGTTTCATTTTACACACTGGAGAATGTGAGCTGGAATCTGATTGGTTGCTATGGGCAACATCCTCACTTTTCAATCTCACTGCAATCTTACCGCTTAGTAAATATGCCCCTAAGACATGGTACAATAATTCAGAACAGTATGTAGTGTGAGACCAATCCAGTGATGAATATGACAGCCCTCAGCTCTTTATACGCTCAGGGTGTCATTGAAGGGTATGTGACCACCTGTCAGTGTTTGATTCTGTGCAGGCAGGAAGGCTCTTTGTTGTTTGTAATGTAAATTAGTGTTCCTGAGTCTTGGGGTGTGGGGACAATTTGTCAGGGTATCTTGCTGTCTCTTATAGGTATCCTGTGGCTATGAGAGATGTGGTTTGATATTGCAGTTACTCAGTCACTATGTCTTGCTGTGTCTTTCAGGTATCCAGTGAGATGTTTTTATGATTTATGAATTTACAACCTAATTATTATTCTGCATACACTGCCATGGATTTTTAGAGAAGGTAAATATAAAATATATATTTCATTCCCAAATAAACTGTGGTTACCCTGCAGATTTGTGTATAATATAAATCATATTATCCTATTTTTACACTGACTTTGATATGACTTTTGTACATCAAAGCCTGATGGGTGCAATAAGAAGTNACAGAGGTAAGAGGAGCCACAGAACAGAAGACGATGTGGCGAAAAACTCTGCACAACCTCATTACTGTCCACCATTCTGATGGTTTGAAATAATCACTTTTTACTGTCAATTTGCCTTTAAATCCTCCCAAACCTTAAATTGCAGCTGTGGAAATTTAGAAGTGGGGTATGGACATTTAGAGGTGCCGGTATGGAAACACAAAATATAATAGAAGTCAATGGAGATTTGAAATTTTTCTATTACATCAGTGGGAGAAGTGCCGGTATGGCATACCCCAGTATACACCCCCTCTTCGAGCCCTGATTTAAACCAATGATAAACTTTAAAGAATTCACAAAACCTATTTATGTGAAACAATGGTTAGCACTAGATTTAAAAAAAGTCATACTGCTTTGCGTACTGTATTTTGGAGAATATTCCATGGCTGCTCCACATTCCTCAAACAGCCCGAGAGCAGATGAATTTGTTGCTGACTCTACTATCCAGTGTTTATGTATTGTTCTGCACTGGGACATTAATTGGTGCTATACAAAGTATAATAATATAGATTTTTATCAGGGCATAATGCAGCTACATGGCTCACAAAATAATGAGTGTAATATTAGGAGGCCTTTTAAGTCTGATGTTCCATCAATCCTTACCACCTATTGCTGCTTTGCCTAGGAGCACAGACACTTAGCAATAATGGAAAAACAACAAAGAACAGCAGGAGGGAGAAACATTCTTATAGAACTTGTACCTGCCCATAAAGCCACCAGAAATGTAACACATGTAACTTCTAATTTTTACTTTTTCTCCCTAAATATGTCAAATTAAATTCCACCCCAGCAGGGAATGTTTTCTTCCTTTGGTTACTGTGCACAGTTCACAGAAAATTGAATCACAACAGCTGTAAGTAAGAGCTATCCAAGTCTGGAAAATAACCAGTCTCATGCTGTCTATTTAGGCTTACTGTGAAGTGGAAAGGAAACAGTGGACAGGAGCTATTGAAAATACTGCATCTATTGCTGGCTGCTCCCCTGTGAGCGGCATCTCATTATAATCCCATATATACTTTACTACTGCATCAACGAGTGTCATACACCGAGCAGCATCTCATTATAATCCCATATATACTTTACTACTGCATCAACGAGTGTCATACACCGAGCAGCATCTCATTATAATCCCATATATACTTTACTACTGCATCAACGAGTGTCATACACCGAGCAGCATCTCATTATAATCCCATATATACTTTACTACTGCATCAACGAGTGTCATACACCGAGCAGCATCTCATTATAATCCCATATATACTTTACTACTGCATCAACGAGTGTCATACACCGAGCAGCATAGTATCATAAGACCTGTGAGCAGCATCTCATTATAATCCCATATATACTTTACTACTGCATCAACGAGTGTCATACACCGAGCAGCATAGTATCATAANACCTGTGAGCGGCATCTCATTATAATCCCATATATACTTTACTACTGCATCAACGAGTGTCATACACCCAACAGCATAGTATCATAATACCTGTGAGCGGCATCTCATTATAATCCCATATATACTTTACTACTGCATCAACGAGTGTCATACACCGAGCAGCATAGTATCATAAGACCTGTGAGCGGCATCTCATTATAACACCATATATACTTTACTACTGCATCAACCAGTGTCATACACCGAGCAGCATAGTATCATAAGACCTGTGAGCGGCATCTCATTATAACACCATATATACTTTACTACTGCATCAACCAGTGTCATACACCGAGCAGCATAGTATCATAAGACCTGTGAGCGGCATCTCATTATAATCCCATATATACTTTGCTACTGCATCAACGAGTGTCATACACCCAACAGCATAGTATCATAAGACCTGTGAGCGGCATCTCATTATAACACCATATATACTTTACTACTGCATCAACCAGTGTCATACACCGAGCAGCATAGTGTCATAAGACCTGTGAGCGTATGAATCCTGCCTTTTGTAAGAAGTATAGAAAGTCTGAATACAGTGTATTAGCATCCCAATAGGGACACCTGGGTAACTACTTGGAGAATGTCCACTAAAAGGAATTCTCAATTTTTCCATAGTTTAGACAATATCATAGCGCATGGGCCTGACCAATTTGTGTTGTAATACCATAAGTTTACGCATGCTATTAGATAGTAACAGAGCTGGTATTTTTAGTTTTAAAACATTTGGAATTCCATAGGTTAGCCAGTCTCTCTCTCCCTCTCTCTCTACTCACAGATAGATAGATAGATCAGCATTCTCCCCAGGAATTTTTGCCAGGTCGGTGGCATGAAATAATACTTAGGCGGGCAAGCTGGGGGTATTTATAAACTCAATTTGAGTTTATCATAAATATGCCCATTCAGTCCTCATTTGTGACCCTGTATGCCCCCAGTCCCCTTGCATGCCCCATATGACTTCCACTGTATGCCAGTCCCCCTAATACATCCGAGTATGCCCCCATTCCCCATATACTCCCGTACATGCACATATATGCATATACAGACTTAGTCATACATACATGTGTTATGTACACATTTATACATATAAAAAGATTTTAACTCACCTTCTTCTTCTTCCTGTGCCAGGTAAGTAAGGGGAGGAGGATCCAGTTTCCCCCATAGCTACTGATCTCTCCTGCTAAAATTGCAGGGGGATCCAGCATCGCACTCCTGCCACTGTAGTTTCAGCAGCAGATCGTAAATTACCGTAATTCCTGTAGTACCTTAAGCCCCATTGTTATCTGCCATTGGGTTTGGCACAGTAGACCTCTTTTGTCATCATAAATAAGAAAGATGATTTAGGTTTTTGGATACTCTGGAAAAGAGCAATCTGTAAAATATCCTGTGCAATTACTAGTTCAGGGAGGCAACCATAAGAAGTCTTTACACAATGAAATAGCGGCCAATAACTACACCATTATTTGGATCTCCTCATTTGTATAGTAGAAATGTTGCACACAAANAAATGACAGAAAATAAATATGAAATCCTTCAGAGAAAAAATTACTGAGCATTTTTCCGCCTGTATCAGCAACAATAGTTCAATGTTCCGCTGTCTGTATTGTTTTCCTTGAGCCCAAATAAATAACTATAATCAATAACTTGTCATTTTATTGTTGAAGTATTTTATATTCTTGCCTGGCGTTCAGCACAAAGCAATTAGCATTCTTAGCACCGCGTTTTGTTTAATCATGGCTACATAACAGCCTTGGGGTTTTGTCTGTCCTGCAGATTTTCGAGGAATTCAATAGAGGTTTTATTCACTAATTGTATACAAAAGATTTATTTCATATTTTCTAAAAGTGATGCTGTCGTGTTAATACATGCTACTCATGGGTCATAGACAAGCACTGACAAACTCTTTCAACCAACCCAAACTAACACTGACATTATTCTGTAGGGCAGATTTTCTAATTTCTTGTATAAAGCCAAAGCATACACTCATTAAAAGAACTCCTACTACTATGTGTATGCTGATGACAAGTCATATTGGAAATTCTTATTGCCTACTGAGATAGCCATTAAGTAAATACCAGTTAGAAACAGGGCCGGATTAAAAACCACAAGGGGCTGAACTTTTTCGAGGGCCCTTTGCAGTGGGTATGACCAGTGTTGTGTGGGTTAGTAAATTATATATGGACCCATTCATAACACTTCATTAAACTGTATCCCCCTTTTATAACACTTGCTGCGCTCCAGTGCAGGAGGATGGATGTCTCACATTTACCCTCATGCAATTTAATGGGAAGCCTAAAGTTTGACTGTATGTGTGGGCCTTTTTTCAGATGGGGGCCTGGGGCTATAGTCCCATTCGCCCCATTGTTTATCTGGCCCTGGTTATAAAGCTCAATTGAATCCTGAAAGAGTCTGAAGTTATTAAGCAATAAATATACATTTATAAATATCTGACAGTAACGTATATATTGGATTGAAGGCATAGCTACCATGCTGTAATCTCCTATCTTGGCAAACAATTTCCTTTCATCCACAGTAGCAGAAAGAGAAGAGAAATAAGAGATTACTCCAATTATCTGCGCTAATTATCTTTTGGCAAACAAATACTNTGTGTACTTATAAAGGAATTTTGCAATAAACAGCTGGCAGGATGTTTCCTCACAGTCCATTCACGCAAGTGGTTTGTAGTATTGCTTACTAAATATAAAATGAAATAAGAACTACAGCCAAATGATTTAAATTAAAAATGTTTTAATATTCCGGAGACTGGATTTTTTTTTGGCTCACAAGTGGCTTTATTATGTTTCATTTTTATTCAATACTTTCAGAATTTTTACAATTTATGTATTTCCTATTTTCTAGTATTGTGCAATGAATCTAAGCCCCTAGTGAATAATTGAGATGCTACAATTAAATGTCTTATACTGGGTGAAATGATTATATCACTTGCTTTGTTACGATTTGAAAGGGCATTTGACATGTAGTGCTGGGTCGTTAGCAAAGTACCTGGAATTGTCAAATATTTGGATGTCGTCTATACAGATTAAAGCCCATGTAATGCCACAGTATGCCATTTTTTCACTGTGTTCTAAGGTGCCTTTGCTCCACTCTTTTTTGTTTCCTATGCCCCACCATCAAAGCTTGCACAGTAATATTTCAAAAAAGAGCAAATACTAAGCAGTGCAGGCTAAAAGACTATAAACACAAAATGTCTGAAATAGAAACAATAACATTTATGAATATATACACTTATAACAAATATATAAAAAATAATAAACACTTCCATTAAAGGACATGAGATAGTGTATTGAAATAAATAAGGTGCTAAAGGTCTGATTTAAAAGGCAGGAATACGTGGAATAAAAAGAAAAAGTATATTTTTCAGCAGTCTGATCAGTGTGTACTCTCCAAAATGCTGTAATCGTTTCATGTGATTTTTAGTAGCTCATAATATTTCTGATTGATGATGTCTGACACATGGGGGGAAATTTACTCGAGATTGACAGGTCTCAGTATTTATTATGCATCGCGATTGATTCTCGCCCAAATTTTTAATTACCGCAGATTCAAATAGAGCTGCCATTACCATGCGAATTGTCCCTTCTCACTAGCCATGAAGTAATGGCTAATTATAAAACATATGTAAATGGGGTTCAGCAATAGTGTGGGGCTATATGCGGTGAGTCTTTACACAGAAGGGGGGGCTCACTCTTAGCCCTTCTTAGGAGGGGTGCTTTTTTTCTCACTGTAAGTCCAGCTCNGGTTGAGCAGTTCTTTGTATATAAGAAAAAAAGTGGGAATTACCTTCCTTATTAAAGCAGTGTCCACTTTCTGTTGGATGATCAGTTCCCCTTTTGCCGAGGTTCAAGTCAGG
>JABWIB010002439.1:37866-58518 GCA_016617825.1 Platyplectrum ornatum | reverse complement strand
CAGTATTACAGGTGAGATATGATGTTTCCTAGCCCAAGTCTAATAACAGTGTAACAGTAACACTGGTCAGTATCTGTGTGCAAAATGCAAAAATAAAGTATTCTCCCTGTAATACCCCGTTCACATAGACTACCCTGGTAAATCTGTTTTTAACAAGCAGGGTTGTTAGCGGTGGATCTGAATTACCCTGGTAATTAACCCTGTTCGCAGTGCTGAATTACCCTGTTAATACACAAACTACCCAGGTCATACACCGTTCACACTGAACCAGAGTAGTTAGTAGTAATTTTAGTGCCCTTCACAATAAGCACACTACCAGGGTAGTTCAATCAAGTCGGGAAGTTGACTGAATTACCCGGGTAATAGCCCTCTATGTGGACGGGGTATTACATTCATTTTACCCCGCCCTGCAATTCAGCATGGTTTTACCCATGACAGTGTAAGTCATGAGTGTAAGTCATGAGAGTGTAAATCTGAATCTGGACCTATACAGCACAATATATGTGGTTCGCTTTCTAAATTGTGATTTTTACCAGTGGTATCTGTTTGAAATTTACAAGTTTTACATAAAGAATCATACATTATATCTTAGTTTACTTACCAGGTACACATGTGTGCCTTGCTGGTGCACAAACTAATGAATTAGTGGGAATAATACACAGGTACTAGTGTAAGGGAAAATATAACATTGGAGGATTTTGTCTATCTAGTACAGTATGTCAATTTTTCTTTTATTCTAGGCTGCTTGGAAATAACTTGGACCATGATGACATTTCATCTCTGAAAGCAAAATCAAGCAAAAGTATACTTGTTGCCCACATTGATGAAAACTATGGCCAGGATTTCTGGGAAGGCTGGTGGGGATGGATATTCCAGCGATGCAAGATGTGCAATGATGAGAAAATTGTCTCCTTTTTGATGAAAGTGCACAATGGACTTGGTCTGTGCAGTGGAAAAGATACTGAGTGGATGAGAAACTGGTATAGTCAAGTTGATGATTTTCTTCAGGAGAGAATAAAACAGTGCTCAGTTAAGAACATAAGTAAGAGAATGGAGGCGCTCAGACTGATGTATCAGCAGCAATTAACAAGTAAATGAAGCAGAAATCTCTATTGACCACTAATATGCAAATGCTTTTTTTTCTCAACACTATACTGCATTCTAGCCAACAGACTAGAATATATTGTATAAATCACTATGTGAGAAATGGAAATATACCTACCTATGTGTAGGAGACAGTGTAAGGCATATGCCAACTAAAAATTAATTCTAGTGTGTGAAATGTTCACATTATAACATGGACAAATCTAAATTACTTTGTCAGTGCCTTATACAAAGTTTGTACACCCAATGGCGTAGTGCATCAACACTGCGTATGATCAGAAATACAGTGTGCACTGTTATGTGCGATCCTAAGCCAAACGCAGAGCCTGCACTTTATCTGTTTATAAGCATCATTGAGACTGTCAGTGGAACTGATCATTCTTATGTAATTGGTAAACCTTCATTATATAACTCAAACACAGGTTTTCAGCATGTTACAGTGTCATTATAATTTTTGCGTTATGTCCAACCACTCTGATTTCTTAAGCAGAAATGTATGAAGTAGAACATTCCTCCCATTGTCCCTGAAGTCCATACACTGATACTGTACTGATTCAATGATTGAAATAGAAATGCACACATGTAGGATTGATCCAGAAAGGTGGCTTCACAAAAGGAGATGGTTTACAGAAGTATAAGCAGCCAAAATAAAGAAATTTGTACATTTCCGGTCAAGGGGGAAGTCCAATGCAGTGCACGCCGTCATTTGTATTTGCCTTTTGCAATCGTAATATAACATTTTACACATTTTTACAAATAGTACACTAAATTTATTAAGTTCTTTGGATCAGCAGGTCAGTTGACCAGTATTCCTAAAGATAATTCAGACATTTACAGTGCTTAAACAGGATTACATATATTCCTGATTTGAGAGTGAAGACATTGGACCGAAACCGGATCCCCATAATCACATTTACCCATACACAATTGATTTCCTCCTTTTTCTTTATGCTGCATGGAATCCTACTGCAGACCAGAAAATGTTTCAGAAATAGCCACTTTAAGCTACTGTGCATTGACATACCATGTGTAATCATGTAAACCAATTTGTGCAAAATTGCAGAAATATTTTTGGTTTTCATTAGAATGAGCAGTTATTGTGGATTGAGTGAGTACAGTTTAAACAAAAAGTCAAAAGTCCTTGTGTAAGCTATTGCATTCTAAGATATCACATTCATTCAGATAAAGGATGAGTGAATGGCATTGATGCTATTGTAAGCACCAAATCAGTACATACCCAGAACTATACTTGATTATCCGTCTGCTGAAAAGTAATTTTCCCAGATTTGTTCTTTTCTGTATAGTTTACTATGCTCTCTCATCATACTCAATTATATAGCTACTGTTTTACTTTCTTTGAAAAAAATGACATGCCCTTATTGTCTATTGTACATTACTTCATAAGGGACATGCATTACTTTATATTTTACTTACTATAATTGCTGTGGATGTTTGATACACATTACATGACTAATGCACTCAAGCAAGGTATAGTTTAATATAACCGGAGGCAGTATGATCATGGTGTACAGATTCTTAGAAATAGTATGTATTATTGATTTCCAATTGTTTACTACATGTGCAGATATTAAACGTAGCCTCTAAATATCACCATTTAACTTGTACAAGGTGATTAAATATGATTCCAGAAAAACCCATTTATGAAGGGTACCTTTTGGAATTGGAGATATCATTTCTATGAATCCATGTTGAAGAATGAAAGCTTGATAAATGTAACCTGTTTAGTGCAGTTTTTAAGATATTTATTTATTTTATTTAACAGTATAACAATAAAATTAGTGTTCAGCTCTGTGTTTTCAGTTTTTTTTTTCTTTTTGCAATGAAATAAAGTTGACCTACAGCCCATAAAGTATTATTGTGTATATATCCTAATATCCCAGAGTGCCAAACTTATCTTTTGAATCCTGATATCATTGCCTCAGCTCCTTATGGGACAATGTGGATATAATATATTCTGATATTAACCAAAAACAAACTATAATATATGAAATAGTAAGATTTAAACCATTGTATAAATAGATGTAAAAAGCATCATGAGACAGGGAGATTGGCACGCCAATTAGTGTCAGAGCCATTGACATTGTATACCCCGTTCACACAGAGAGCTATTACCCGGGAAGTTGTGCTCTGTGTGAACGGTGCTAAAATTACTGATAACTATCCTGGTTCAGTGTGAACGTTGTAGGACTAGGGTAATTCGGCACTGTGAACAGGGTTAATTACCAGGGTAATTCAGCACTGTGAACAGGGTAAATTACCAGGGTAATTTAGATCCACAGCCGACAACCCCGCTCGTTAAAAACAGATTTACCAGGGTAGTCTATGTGAACAGGGTATAACAGAAAACCAGATGGAGAAGATGGTGCTGAGTCAATAGAAAGAAGTGGTCATACGGGCAATGAATTATACTTGTTAGAGTTTACAGTAAAACATTTTGTACTTTTTGTTTCTGCTACATGTTGGCCTACCATTGGTCTTATGTCTTATAGATTTTAAGCTTGCGAAAAGGACCCTCTTGCTTGTTATTACTCAGTCATGTTATAATGATTGTAAAAATTGTAAAGCCCTATGTACAGATAATCATGTACATGTACATATCAGTAAAATTCTGTCGCAGCAGATTGTACCTCTCCTGGTCATCCTCGATTTTACCATACTGGTACCAGGCTTGTACAGCGCTAGTGGTGGTTTCCAATGCAAGGGAACAGCACACTTTTGTCTTTTTTTCAGTATTTTTATGAACTTTTTAAAAAAAAAGAAACTAATTGAGATGCCATACACTTTACAACACTGTATGTAGAGTATTTTACATTATTGTATGTCAGAAAAACAAAAAGACAGAGTAATATTATTACTGTAAATCAAAATGGGCTTTGGATTTTCTCCTTAGCAGTGGCAGGCTGAAGAGGAAGTTCTATTATGAAAAAGCTACTGGGGGAGCAGGAAAGCAGCTGGGCACCTCTCTGGTGCCTTCCATGGGACGTAAGTATGGGTTTTTTTTTATTTTTACATTTTTTCTTACTTTTTCATTATACACTGGGCACCACTAGAACAATATTGTTCTACTGAATGGTGCTGAAAACACCGGCACCAATATCCACAAGAACAATATTGTTCTAGTGGATGCCCAGCATCTTGAACACCCAACTTCCAAAAACTCATGAGCAGCCACTAATCTATTAATGGATGTTTGACACAGCATGTAGTATGTAGTACGGCAAACATGGGATGTCTGGTATCTTTATTTTATTTTAATAAAGGTATTTGTTTACATAATTTATTGACAGTGCAGAGCTGCCCTGGAGCATGGTGGCACTTGTTGTTTTACAAATGCCATTTTGCCCTGATACCATGCTGGCATCTGTAGTTCTAGAAATGTGTTTCCTTTTCATTGAAAGATTACCTGCTACTCACAGCCTACAGGTGGCAGGAAGAGCCCTACTACTAATGGCACTCAGGAAGATTTGCCCAGGAGCGGATATACGGTAAATGCATCCTTATAGCATTTATTTTCTATTTGTTTCCGAGAACTTTCATTTCCTAAACTGTAATTTCATCTAATATATAAATATCTACAAACATCTAAATATGTTAAATGTTTAAGGGATGCAGCATAAAAAGAAGTCATCAAACGTACAGAATAACATTGAATGATCTTTTGAAAAATGATTTTGTTGGTTGATGTTCTCTCAAGTCCAGGGGCTACTAGTAATTGTCAGATATGAAGGTTGGGTAACCTGATACAATTATTTCTTCTTGCAGAGACTACATAATGATATTAAAAGTGAAATGTAGACAATACCGGTTTTAGGATTCTTTTCCCCATGCTTTTTCATAGGTTCTACACACTGTATAATGAGCCACACAAATGAACAGATGGCACAGTAAAATATTTATGATTTTATGATTTATGCTTTAAAGATTGTGCAGAATGTACAGTACAATTTTGAGAGAGTATAATGTTACACTTGTGTTTCAGATGCAATTGAAGGCTACATTAAGTACCTTTAATTATGATCATTTATCAAAGCTGTATACTTTATTACTTTATTGCAAGTGAACTTTATAGAACAAATGTAATATGAAAGATAGCCAGACCTGGAGGGGTATTTGAAAATTGTGAATTTAGTTTTTCTCTGTAGATAGATAGATAGATATGATAAAGATGGATAAAAAAATATCAGATTCATAAATAGATATAGGTAGATAGATAGATTATATCGATATTAAATAGATCAATATGAGATTGATAGATTTCTTTTTTGCTTAAAAAGCAAGTTTAAATGACACAGGTATGCCAGTATTTATTAAGAAACATTAATAATATGTGAGACCTCTTATAGCATTAGACATTCCAAAGCAACACACATACAAATCTCTACATACAGGTAAAGCAGTCCTAATACCATGTAATTTGTCTGTTTGTCATTTTATTACTATGATGACGACTATTTCTCCAGTTGTTAGGGTTGCAAAGCTCTGATATTTCTTGTTTGTTTATGCAAGTAGTTACGATTCAAAAGTCCAATAAATAAGGAAAGGATCCTGAGCACAGCAAGTCCTGAGTTCATATAACTGAATGCAGGACTTGTGACCAATAATGCAGAAATGCTCATCATGCAGATTCACATATTCCTAGGGGAATTCACATTCTTAAATCCAGGGGGGATAGTAGTATGAAAGGGTTAAAGCCTTCCTGTCCCTTCATTGAATAGGAGGACAATTCTAGATTACACAGATACAGATCTATAAAGAGTTATACTGCATTCTGTTAAGATCTGTATGCTGTGTTCTTTTGTTTTGCCCCTAGGGTCTGCTGTGGGACTCATTTATTCTCTGCTGACATCATCTGATTTATTTTTTGCACCTGAGCACCTGGCTTATATTGGCCCTCCCTGGCTGTTCAGGTGCTGGTCATTGCTTTATGCTCTGAACTTGCCTGGTCTCTTATCTTAGCTGACTTTCTGGTTTGTTGTATTTTCTCCTAGTTATTTGTCTCTGAACAGGGCCGCCTTCACGATTGGCCGGTCCCGGGACTCACGAAGTCCTGGGCGGCCGGGCCCCCCACATATCGGCAGGACGTCGTGACGTGATGACATCACAACGTCACTTCGGGAGGCCGTCGGGCCTATTTAAAGGCACATAGACGCCAATAATGGCGTCTATGTGATTTAATGCAGGCTGCTGGCAGTGGCCGGCGTCCAGTGCAGGGCGCCGGGCCACTGCTGGGAAGTGGAAGGACGGCTGGGCCCGGCTGTCCCCCCCTGATGGCGGCCCTGTCTCTGAATTATGTAACTCTGCTATTCATGTGTTCTGTTCTCTTCCATTTAGTTTACCTTGCTACCCATGTGTAATCCATTTTCTGAAATAAACTCCTTGGCCTAAATTTATTAAGCAGGGATATTTAAAAGTGGAGATGTTGCGCATAGCAACCAATAAGATTCAAGCTCTCAGTTTTATTTTACATACTGGAGAACGTGAGCATGAATCTGACTGGTTGATATGGGCAATATTTAAGCATTACAATCTCCCTGCTTACTAAATGTAGGCCCATGTCTACATTCTGTCTATGTCCTTGCCATGCACCCCAGGGTTCATAACAATCCTAAGTCTCATGCACACACAGTCATAGAAAAATGTCCTCATACCTTCTACACATTACACAAAATTAACTTTTTCAAAAGATACTATAAAACATATAGTAACAATAAATAAAATTCCCTATCCAATGTAAAGTCAAACTAAAAAGACAGTGTTTGATCAGTGGTTGAAGTGGAAATTTAGAAGTGATGGTAAGGACATTCAAAAGTGGCGGTATGGAAATACCAAATATAATAGTAGTCTATGGAGACTTGTAGTTTTTCAGTTACATCAGTGGGAGAAGTGCCAGTATTGCATACCTTTGTATACATCCCCATTTACAGCCCTGGTTTTGATTAAAATGTATTAAAATGTATCTGGACTTAACGATGGGTGACTTATGTGTGCTACATGTGTAAGTCTCCTGTAAATTTGTACAGCACAAGCAGGGTGGAACCATTCACCATGCATATGAGATATGCATGGAGTGTCCATAGGTATGTTAAGCCCTTGTTTATGATCCAGAATTCTGCCCAGACAATGCTGCACTCTCTTCTGTATGTAGGAGAACAGGGGAAGTGCTTCTAGATGAAGAAGATAGGATAGCAAATTCTGTACATTAATTAACGTATTGAATATACTCTTAAGTCTGGATCTTTATGTATATAATAACATAGCAAAACCATATATTTATGTATATACAAACAGATTGTACAATATATGTTCATTCTTAAAAAATGTAATCTTGTGTTTATCATCAATAGAATTCAGTAGAGCCTTTTCACTGGATCCATCACCCATAAATGTGGTAAAACCTTTTCATTGGATGCTTTGGAAGTTCATCTATTGTCAGCGGAATCCTAGAAGATCAATATTAAGTGTTTATTATGATCTCAATAAATGTCTTAAGGTAAATAGATGTAATTAATATTTATACCATATACGACTATAGTGTGTTATTGGAGAATAGTTATAAATGGTTATTAACATTCCATTGTTAAAATTACAAACATAGTATAGTATACAGTGTAGCAGGGAGTGCAAGCACAACCACCCATACTAGAAAACACGCAATTAGCAATGCAAAGCCACTTATTGTATGGTTTCATGTACCCCATGTAACTCTGACCAATATAATGTAGCTACGTGACTGTAAAGTGGTCATACAAAGACTCAGCAATGCAGATCAGAGACCTGTTGTAGAGCTGGACAACTGTGCAGGTATGAATTAGTGCATGTATGTATCGATCGCCTTGGTCTACTATACGCAAAGGCTGCCCTAAGCATAGACTGAAGTCTAGGGATAGGGAGCAGTATGATCCATAATTTATCAGTCTCACACAATTCACTGAAGGTAAGGGGGTCTGCAGACACATCACTGGAATGGAGTTTGTTGTAGCTAAATGCTAAGCTATGTTTAATAGATTATTATTTATATCAACCTGGTTAAGCCTAAGGGACTGAAACAATTTTAATGTGTACTGAAATTGTTAAAACTTATATCCCAACTTCTTTTTTCTCACTTTAGAAGGAAAGAAGAATAAATGGCACAAGGCCTTTACAGCATTAATTGTGTGGATTTGTCATTTTCAGTGCATACAAGTTGGGAGAGATATGGTAGACCTTTACTGTCCATGTGTGTTAATGGGAATGCTTAAATTATGAATATACAGATGCCCACATAGTATTGACCAGGAAATATCTTTTGCTTTGGCATCTATCACAGTAAATTGTAATATGTTATTTCTTTTCAATTCAAAGTACTTAACCAAAGTGGTAAGTATTAGAGATCACTAAATGCCAAATACCCACCATTACTTTGTATATGGCAATTTTCCAGATGTTCCAATGTCCCTTTTTACTTGATACTGAGGAGAGCTCTAAAGTAACAGAAATAAAGAAATGGCATTATTACACACCACGTTAATATTATATATTAGTATTAATTACTTTCAACAATGATGTAATCTATTTTTATAGTTATCCATCTTAATTTAAAATGAGACAATGATTTATTATTCCAGTGTCATAATTATCCCTTGAGCCTTTGTGTCTTGTGTGTGATTAAAGGTTATCTGAGGTTTGTTCGGACAGCTTACAATCTATCCAAGGAGGCTTTGGTTAACTCTACTTGAATGCACCAAAAACTATTTCCATATGCACTCTACAATATTCTATTATGCATCTGGATACCACAAATTCAAACTTCTGCTATGGAACAGTTCCCCTGAGACAGGATGACAGGAAAGCATACATTATCATTGCAAGGTAGGTCTGACTAACCTTATATGCGATCCTGACTTCCCCTATTTTACATGTTGGTGGTGTGGAAAGGTTATGGTAGGGGTCAGCTGGTGGAAAGCCTTATGAATGAGTGGCCTCCACTCAACAGTGCGAATTTATAATGTCTGTGTGAAGCTTTGCTTGAGATTTATTATGAAAAAGATGGAACCTTGTAAAAATACAGTATATACTTAATATCTAAACGTTTCTGTTATATATATATATATATATATATACATTTAATATAATCTTTGGCAATAATTTGTTTTGTAGTATATATTTTCAGCATTATAAGCACAAGTTTTATTGTAATAATGCTGCAGTGTAATCCATGATAATGTAAAATAACTTACTGGTGGCTTATATGGCTTTTGATATATACTGCTATCAAACATCACTGTGCTCCTTTGCTTTGCAGGAAATGCTGAAATGTGAAACGATAATATGCTGTTATTACTGTCATATGCATTGTTTTCATTTCAGCAATATTTCCAATATATGTGAGAAAGGAATGATCCAGAAAAAACTTATAAAACTACACAAGTAATGACTGCACTTTTTACCTATGTCTCTTTAATGTATATTTTTGGTATACACTACACTGACCTGGACCTAGTGCCATTTCTTGACTAATCAACCCTTTTTGTCATGTGCTAATATTCATAACATTCTTGCAAAAATAGAACATTGTTTAGTTGAGGCGACCAACTTGATTATGCTAGTTTTCTCTCTCTCTTTCTCTCTCAACCCTCTCTCTCTCTATCTCTCTCTCTCTCAGCTCATTCAGCTAGTAAAATGTATTATTCATGCACTACTGACCACTGTGCTAGGTTTCCAATCTGTCCTAACTAAAGACCTTTGTGCCATCTAGGGGATTCTAATGGTAAATCACATTTTAATATGTTTTATTTTAACATACTTTTGCCATAAATCCTATAACAAAATATTTCCAATTCATTATGAAAATGTTATTCAACAAATTAATAACTTTTAATTAACTGTTATCTGGGTGCGGATGCATATTGGGATAACAGATAGGTAGGAAATATACTGTGCCTACTATAGATAAGCAGAACAGCTACTAGTTTCCCCAGAAAGGTACAACAAACCAAACTGTACATAAATTTAACATTTTCATGGTTTCCCCAAGATTGTGCGTTTCTTAATATTGTTGGCATTAGGTTGTGAGCTAATGCCAATTTAAAGAGTATCGCAATTATATATATGTATGATTGTTTTATATATTGCATAATTGATTATTTCATTATGAAAAAAGGCACTCTTACCATTTGGTTGATGAACAATAGTTAATCTATCTGTAAAACAAAGACAAATAGATGGTATATTGTTATGCTAATGAAGACATGTTTAAGGAAAATATCCTCTTTGTTTATTCACTTAAAGCAGAATTTGGTGGTCAAAGTTTTATCTTCCGTTGATTGAAATGTTCCTTTAGCGCACATTCCACTATATGTACACTAACACAAAACTAGTTGCCACATCTCCCTGAATATCAAGGAGACTCCCTAAAAGTTGTGTGATCTCTCTGACTCCCTGAAGTGTTGGACAATCTCCTTGATGCTGATTCAGTTTAAGAAATCATTGGGGTATGATGACAGAATTTAGAAATTGTGCTGTATTGATATATAGATGTCAGTGAATTTCCAGTACTGTTCACATCTCTTTCGCAGTAATGGACACTCCTTTGTTGTTATCACAATGATATTAATTAGCAAAAATTGCCAACTTTGGTTATATAATATAAATGTATTTTACATGCCCAATTCCCATATCAGATACATAGCCTCTTAGCAATAGGTAACATTTTAGGATGCCCACAATATTGGACTTTCCAAGTCATACCGTATACTTTCTCATCGTCTGGTTTATCTCCGATGATATTGTCACGCAGCTGCTGCAGTTTTTTCTAGTAGGAGAGAAAACAAATGACATATCATTTAAGTACGTGTTTACCTCATTATGTTGAAAAGAGAATAATATATGTTAGTGAATGTAATCTGAACAAGGGAGCTCTGTGTCACAGGTGCTGTACACAAAAACGTGAGAAGATAATATTAAACCATATGCTTATGCAGTGAGTTAAGGCCAGTGCTGTAAGCGAACAGATGTTTCACCAGAGCTCCTAGCCAACCTGGAATAACATCTTAAGATACACACTGTTTTTGAAACTCCCTTTCTGACAGACATACCAGAACACCTAGGAATACATCTTAATATACAATAAGAAGGACTTATCATGTCTTTTTCTGAGACCTAAATTACTACTACCAATTTTATCCAGCTATGTTTTTCCTAAATTGCTATTAGGATTATATGGAATGGCTGTCTACAGTAGGTAGAGCCAACCTCTGATGCTCCTTTGACAACTTTGGCCCTACAGACGTTGTGAAACTATAAGATCCAGCATGCATTGTCAGGTAATAATGGTTGCTTATAGTTTGTATAGTATATTTAATAGTTCTTAATAGAATAACCATTTAGAAATATTTACAGTAACTAAGTCCACATTACTGGATCTAACATTTTCTTTTGAACAAGACATTAATTCAGAATCACAATTATAGTCCTAGAGACTTTTAGAAAAGCAAATGCTCCTATATTTGTGATGATTACTTTTTTTTAAATCTAATATAAAATTTTCTAAAGGGTATAATAACATTTTAGCATAAATAAAAGAGGGAAATTACATAAAAGTTGGAAATTACATACATTTATTTTCATCAATGGTGATTAGTTATTTCTCTCTAAAAAGCTATTGAATTTCGTGGCCTTCCCACCCCCTCCAGGATGATGGTGCATGCTCCCTCTCCCACTGATTCACCTGTCACTCCTACATCCAACATTGTTGGATTGCAGTTTGCTACTTTTTCATTTCCACTCTTTTCATTTTGCCACTGTTGGAATTTTTGAAGTGGTTCATCAAAGCCCATTTTTACTTCCTCTGGCAGCAATTGCTTTGAAATTACAAAGATCATGTCTGTCTTTAATAAATCAACATTAAATTACTATGGGCATCTGGATGGACAATCATTTGCTTGTAGATACAAGGATGACTTTTACCCGAGAGCTATGTGGTAACAGTTATGTTTCAACCTCATTGACTGCATTGGACATCTGAGGACCACTTTAAACGAATGTTGTGGTGTATAGGTAAAAACCTATAAACTCTTTGGGTTAGCTCCTTAATATTTTGGTATCTATCTTATTGCTATGGTTCTAATGGGAATATAACAACATAGAAATAGGGGGCCTATATTATGAACCAATCTAAGAAAATGTTGTGCTAGTTTTATCAAGAAAGGTGAACTATTAAACATAAATTTAATTTTGATTGAGAAATCTGAATTGGTCACTGTATTTTGTCCATTGGGTACAATGCGATATCATTTTCATTACCAATTTTGCATCTGGCCTTTGTGTAAAAGCAAAATGCAACCACATTGTACACTATATAAATTTCACTCCTTGTCCATATTTCAAGAAAATGTAAGGAGTGCATGAATATTGTGAGTGAATGGAATCTATGTAGGCATACCAAGCACTATGGCAGTAGTTCCACTATAGGTCATTTCTCAAGGTTTGAGGATACTAGCTCCTCTGGTCAATAGCCTGTAGCTGGGACAGGGCCTCTTGACCAGACCCTAAGTAGGAACAAATGTCATATATATCCAGTTATTTATATTTAATAGGATGTATTATACTAAACAACAATTTAATTTAGAATATAACTTTGGTCCATTACTTTTTTTCTGGAAGCATTACTATATGAGATGTGGCTTTCAGCTCATTTTAGGGGTATACATGAAAAGACCATTTCATCACACTTCTATTCTTGTAGACCTATTAGCCAAGTTAAGTTTTCCCCTTACTTGTTGCAGGAGGTCAAGTCCACTCTTTTCATTCTGCCACTGTTGGAATTTTTTAAGTGCTTCATCAACACTGATAATTCCCATTTTTACTTTCTCTTGCAGTAATATTAGTTCATCTTGTCCACTAGTGACACACTGCTGTAGTGGAGCATAAACCTCTGGTTTACCCATATTCACTTTGTCTGCAAAAATAGATTGTTCAGTGAAAACATATTCTATATTTACTAAGAGATCATTTAAATGCAATACAGGTGTTTTCCTACACTGTTGAAATGCGGAAGCTCTGATAGTTACAGCTGAAAACAATATACTAGCTATTAACACCAGGGTTTTGATATTTAACAACACAGAAATAATGGATGAATGGATGAACCAAGATGTCATAGACCAAGTTTTTACTCAAACTTTGCTCTACTACTGCTGAGAGCCTCTGGAGGAAATCACACTCCTATGGAGATTTCCACCAGTTCTTTCCCCATACAGTTCAACTCTTGCCCTTGTCAAACAGATTTTTTTCAAGTCACCTCTACCAAACCTCCAAGTCCTACAGCTTTTTCCTCAAATTGAAATCCCTTCTCTCATGTCTCGCACCATATATCTTGGCCTCTGATAAAAACCAATGACATTCCAACACTTTGTGACTCTCATAAAAAATGCTCACCTCGTTGGTGTCCAGTGTCATATATATTCTTCTCTTTTTGTTTCTGGCGAAACACTGTAGAAATATGAATATTGAAGTTTAATCATACATTTTAACGTTTTTCCATCTATAACATAATATTCTTACCTATAAGTAGTCATCTACTCATGCTTACCAACATTTGGTTCAACCCTGTGCTTAATAATCCCCAGAATAAACAGAAACAGAAGACCCTGCCATAGTGAAACTGCACTGAATTATGTTATTAAGTCCCACCACATTCTTCACAAAGCTATGGCTTGCAGAACTGAATAGAGGGAGAATGGATAAAGCCTGTGTTCCTGGGAATTAATTCTAAATATTTTACAAATAAACCACATCATAAATTGTGGTCCTTTTGTGAAGTCACCAAATCACCACGATTAAATTAGTCAATTTCAAGAAACATCAATGGTGATGAACCAGGGCAACGGTCAGACGTTAGTTAACGGTTGACTACGTTTTTCCTTATCACGTTTTAGCACTTCATATAAATTTATTGTGCTCAACTTCCCAGGAGAGCACCACTCAAATGAACCCCTTTATTTCTTTCTTCTATTATGTATATTTGATGTATATTTGAATATGTGACTCAGGTTCCAGATATGTGTATTAATATAGATGTGATGTATTTTTAAATAATATAAATACTTAATAAATGCACATTATATGTTAAAATGAAATAGGGAATTTACCTTTATTTCAGTTATAAATACTTCAATAAAAATGTATGAGCTGTGTATTGAATTCCCCTTTCTTGACTACAAGTACTCAATCTTAAGATCCTTAAAAATGATATCCGATTAATTCAAATAAATATAATGCAATTACATTTAGTTAAGTATATTTTAGTTTATTAGGACCAAATCCAGATGGTGGAACACGTTGCATTTACAGTGTGCCCAGTGAGTGGAAGGAAGGATATTAATAGTAAACAAGGGCTGGTTAAAAATTACAGTTAAAAATTATGATTGACTGGATCCTGACCTACGCTTTACACCAATCTTTCGCTGCTTGCAGAAGCCGATGACTTTCTGGCACTGCACATGTGCATGCCAGATATTCTGCGACAAACATATGTTCTATATGCTAGGAGATCCATATGTGGGGGCGCTAAATTGAATCCTTATACCTAATCCCCACAAAGGAGGCAGATCAGTTAGAGAGGACAGTGTTAAGTATTTCCACATGGATCTGCTGTAATACGTAACTGTCTAGAATCCATGTGATTGGGTCTGAATCACATGTGATTGGGTCTGAAATTGCTTGAAAGCCCATTGGATTTGCCAGTGATGCATGGGTGTGACAAATGTTGTGTGAGCGTGGTGATAAATTATATGTGGACTGCACTCTTCACACACACTATGCCCTCCATCATCACATTAGTTACCATCATCACTACTCTTTTCTGTGCAGTATACTAGACCTGGTATACCAGAGGTCTAGATATGGTCCATTGTGCTTAATGTAAGCTTAAGTCTTAAAAACTATAGACAAGGTATAGTGTGAATGCAATATCGGATCCATGGGAGCCTAGATTTCAAGAAATTGTAAACATAAAGGAAGGGATAACATTTGTTAGTTTATTCCTAATCTGAAAATCAGGTCATGAAACCCTGCAAACTGTGTTATTTGAGTTTTTTAGTAACGGCGTTCCCTTCTATGTGCACTTATGTGACTGATTGCCTCTTGTGAACAGTGAGAGTAAGAGAGAGATTGAATACTGAATAATACATGCTCTGTAAATGTACTTATAAATTATACAATGCCTTTGCATTTTTACATTAAAAGTAATGCTTATTGTTTCTTTTAGTTAAAAAAAAAAAGCATGATTTCCCCAGGAAAGAATTGACACTGTTTCTAACATGTTTGCTATATTGCAGCAGGAATGAATGGATATAACTTGCAATTATACTTTAAATGTAATATTGAAGATTATTTGAGCTGACATGTAGAATCATCTGCTGCTGCTAAGGTGGAAGAAAAATAAAAAAATATCTACTTATCAAATGTAAAAACATCAAAGCATAAAAAACAAAAATAAAAATAAAAAGCATGACTTCATTTATATTGGACGTAAAAATCTGCTATGATTTTAGAACCAGAAAACACCTAAACATGACATAAACAGACAACACAGATACATGATGCACTATAGATGAGAAATTAAGACTCTTTCGTCTCTTTTGTCAGATTCAGACTACCACCTTTGTTTGGGAAAGACTCGCCTGGTGAGTGCAGCAGGATTAATAGTATTATAGAATTATAATTATTATTAACGCTATTTACTAGGCGCTACAAATTGTCTGCGACACAATACAATGGGGAATACAGACAGACAGAATGCGTTGGGAAGAGGGGCCTTGCCTGTAAGTTTCAATTTTAAAGGAGATTGGGGATTTGATACATGGGACCAATTACACATACACATGTATGTACAGACTACAGACAATTTAGTTAGCTGCCAGTTTTTTTTGCCATGTTTTTTGATTGGAGAGGAAACCCACAAATGTGCAGAGAACATACAAACTCCACACAGATAATGTCTTGTCAGGAATCGAACAACAAAACATTGTTTCTGATATAAGAAGAAACAACACCTTTGTTAATAGATGAGACCCTGACTTGTAAAAAGGGACATTTTCAAATGGGATCAGAAAATGCTAATTTTCTGTATATGTGCCTGTACTGATCCAGACTTCATACTACCGTGTTTACCCCAATAATAAGACCTACCCTGAAAATAAGCCCTACCCTAATTTTTGCAAAACAGTCCAAAATAAACCCTACCACGAAAATAAGCCCTAGTGAATTTCCCGGGACTTGTGGGCATGAGAGGTATAAAAGCAGGACTGGGGGGGCATGATGGGGATAAAAGCAAGACTATTTATATAAATCTCTGTCAATGTTAATTAAAATAAGACCTAACCCGAAAATAAGCCCTATGGTGTTTCTTTGGACCAAAAAATTAATAAGACAGTGTCTTATTATCAGGGAAACACGGTAGTATACATACCAATACATACCAATACATACCAATACATACATACCAATACATGCATTACAAGACATAAGTGCAATGAAGGGATTGTGACAAAAGGACAGAGCACTGATCCGGTGTCCCATCCCTGCCATCGCTACAATCTGGATCCGATTCCGGTCTAATGTGTTTACTTGATGAACATTATATGGTTCATTTTAGTAGTTAGTGTATAGCTGTAGCTAGCATAAATTCACCATATACTGTAAGTTTAGGATTTCAAATACCTCCAATGGTAACTGACATAAGTCTCCTCCTTCGCTCAAAAGTGACATGTTGCTGAACACAGTGTTCTGTGATAGCAGAGAACATTGCAAGATTATATTGACTCAAATGCAATGCAAGTCATGAATATTTATGCACGTATCTCATGTGACACTATTGTAGAGTCATGCACAAGGATCAGTGAATCCTACGTGTTTAAGTGTAGATCTAATCATTTATATATAGTTGGATTAGGAAAGGATTCATTTAAATTATTTATACATGCAATACAGCTTTATTTAAACATGCAATACAAATGTTTGTATTAGTTAAACATCTGCAGCATTTAACTTTATATTATATTTTGCAGAATGAAAATGAATATATGTCAACTTGTAATGATGACAAGAACCTTTTCAGTTGGGGTCAACTCATTATTTTTTTAATGGCATAGTTGTATGTGACAAAACTTTCTTTATGGAAACATCATCAATCATGTTAAGGGATCCACTGCACCTTGCCATATGAACTATACAATTTATGTGTACTAAACTCTGAAAAATGTCTTGCCATTAATGATATTGGGTAAAAATCGTTGGTTTTATTATTAAGTTATTGTGCTAAAAGTTTGGCTCCATCGATATGGTACACTGTATTGGATTTTTGTGAGATATTTATTTTTATTTATTAACAAGTATATTAATTTTTTAGCACCTTCAGATTATGTAGTACTTTATAACCCACTTACGAGTGGGCTAAACCATGTTGAATTGCAGGGGAGGTAAATTTTATTAGTTGTAATTGCAAACAGTATTAGACATACAATATGGTTTTGCATAATCGTAACTTTATAAGGTAAATTGTGTGGATCCAGTTCTAAGACATGACTGGGTGGTAACAGACTTAATGGGTGGGAAAGAGGGTCCTCTCTGCAAGCTTACATGTTCTCTTTTACTGAAGTAGACGAAATTTCAAACAATACATTGTGAATGTTGAGAAGTAAGTAAGAAACGGCTAAGGTAAACAGTCTTTGAAGTGCCTCTTAATCGTTGGTATTCTGAAGTCTATTTCGTAATTTGTCTCTAAAGTGATTTGTATTGCAAAAAATTACTAAGTGGCCTATTTAAAATAATATTGATAGAAATATTATTATGTGTGTTACATTCTTGCTTACTGAGTAGGCTACAGTTGTGTAAGACATAATTGTTCTTTAATGGACAATTACACTTTGTGACAATAAAATCTTTATATTATTTTAATTAAAAAAAACAGTGATGCAAATATGCAGAAATACATTATGAAATATAGGATTGGGTTAGATGCAAGTAAATTACAATCATAATAAATATTCATCTTTAATCTGATGATCAATCAATTTGAACTTCTAAAACTTCTATAGAATAGATTTTTACCCACAATTGTCAATGATTTAACTTCTGATTAAATGTTGGAGTGACTGGTCAAATAGTAATTTGTCGGTAGCCATAGATACAGTCTAAAAGCCTGTAACTATTAATTATTTACTTTGTTGAGTAACTACTCCTGCCTATTCAAAATGCAAAATGTACTGATTGCTTTATTGATCGTATTGATCTACATAGCATTGTGCTTGCAGGAGGAAATCTTCAGAGGTGATCAATGAATGTTAGTGATCTATAATGTATAAAAAATCACCCATAAACTATAAATAAGCAACTTAATGGCTTATGCAAGTTAGACATATTTCACCATTGTCTTTAGTCATCATTGGGTCTGTTCATTAATTTTTGAATAATCGAGTGCATGGATTTTAATCATATGCTAATGTCATTAATATATTTTTAAAATGTGAAAAAAATTGTGTTTTATTTGTTATGTCATGTTTATTTCTATTGTGGGTCGCATTTCTGCATATTGCTCCATACTGTTTTTTTCTTTTATCTCAATAATGTTATTTCACCTTGTCATTACTTTTGTGTACTGGAAAATGTCACCTATACTTTGAATATAATTTTTGTATTGTTTGTAACACGGTCTTTACTACTTAGTATATTCATTTACTCAGGGCCGGCGCTAGGTCTGCGGGCGCCCTAGGCAGACCTAGAACCGCGCCCCCTTTAAAACGACGTGATGTCATCACGTCGCGCCGAGACGTGATGACCTCACGGCGCTTCGAAACCACCGCGGATGGTGGTGGAATGGTCCCATTCGCCCTCCCGGTATTGAAATGAACACTTTTTTTTTTCATAATTTATTTTACCCCCCTGCCTGACGTCGCCTAATGGGCGCGCCGGCCCTGCAATTTACTCAAAGTGCAAAAAATTATTTTGAAAAAAATCAGGACAAAATTATTTCTGTTTTTGTACTCCAGAGCATCTTCATAGTGTTTTAATATAAAAGTACTATATATCTAAATTTAGTTTACATGCACAAAATTTAATTTGCAGAATAAAATATTGCAATGGTATTCAAGGCATATGTAAAAAATGAAGGACTATATCCAGACTTCTATCTCTGTATCATATTAAGATTTTTTCTAAAAGGTAGACAAGTGGTAACTTTAGAGAGTTTAGACAGGGTTATTGTTTTATCAGCTTCCAGAGTAAGTAGGGGCCAGATCATGGAGATGTGTGGAGATGATAGTGACAGGACTAGGAGATCATCTAGTAAAGTTGGATGGCAAAAGGTGACCAGGAGGCCATAGAGGCAGCAGATCACTGAGACAGGGAGATAGTGGTGTAATCCACAGAGAGAGCAAGTGAATAACATATTGGGGCCAGCGTACCAGTGATATGAATGCAAATGCCGGTGATCTAGATGTGAAAGCAAGTCACTACATAAGAGATGGGACGTTCCTTAGAATGGAGGTGGTGGAGTTATGTAATAAATGTATAGTACAGTTATACTCAGCAGATATAATGAAGCACAATTCAGGATAAAGAAGTTCATAAAAACGTTTGGACTATTATGTTAGCACTGAACATAATAGAAAAGGTAGCCATATGCTGCTTGTGCATTGTGTAGCTGTAAATTTTTTTTTATAATATCTTGTTTCATTTTAGTATAGGGATGGGATGTAAATTGTACAGTGAAGGATGGATTAGCCAATCCAGTACAATCCAGACTACAGGGTGCAGTCCTAAAGTTGGGTACTCTGTCAGATTCCCCTCCATTTGGGGGGGAGTGTATCAGCCACATTCAGTTTAACAAAATGCTGTATCTGAAAGAAGTTAAATATAAATCATTGGGAATTACAGATATTCTGGGTACATCTACCAAGTTTTTGCTCAAAATATACTTAAAAAATGATTGATACCACCATCCATCCAATCAGTGTTTTTCATTGTTCCTAAAAAATACCTTTACACGTTAGTGATTACTCTGTACTGGCAAATAAGATGTACAGTAGTGTGTCACAATATTGCATGATAGTGTATGTGTACAACATTGCACAATATTGTGTAGATCACTCATTTATTGCTTGATTGGAATCATAGTTTGGTGAAAAACCTGTAGTGTGTATCCAGCTTTAGGGGATTTTATTAGGAAGGAAGTCACATAGTACCAGCCCAGACGACCCATAGACAAATAAGCCACAAGGTCATCATTACACCCGTATCTATATTTGTATAAATTTATACATTAGACCAGGGGTAGGCAACCTTTATCACTCAAAGAGCCATTTGGACCTGTTTTCACTAGAAAAAAAAAACTTGGGAGCCACAAAACATTTTCGACATCTAAATGAAGATAACACTGCATATATTGTTTTCACCTTTATGCTATGTGTGAAATCAATAAACTGCTAAAGAGAAAACCAAGTTTTATTTCTACATGCAACAAAAACATTTTTTTTTAAAAAAAAAAGCTTA
>JABWIB010002439.1:13376-31323 GCA_016617825.1 Platyplectrum ornatum | reverse complement strand
AGCATTTATATAATGATTTTTCTGGTTAGCCAATAAAAGGTATCACTTCTATAATACTTTTGTCTTTTTTGAACCAGAAGTATTTTACATCACATATATATATATATATAAAAGAGCAGCTAAACGGGTGAAACACTGGAGCAACTTAACATGTACAGAGTTACCTTGAGCAATGTATGATGCACTGTGTTCTATTGTAGACTTTGATGCGTCCTCTGGAACTGATGGGTTACGATCAATTTGTTTCTCTTTTATAGTGGATTCAAAAAATATGTACACATCGTCCTCAGTAGAAGCCACTACCAATTGTTCTTCATTAATTTCAGGATCATTTCCTCCATCTTTGTCCAGCCCATCATCTTGATTGCCCTGGTCCTCTCTTATCTCTGTCACAATGTAAATTCAAATATATATTTAAACTGTACATTCCAGTCATAAGCAACAGAGGGAGTTACACATTAAAAAAGTGGAAATTATAAAAAAAAAAAGTTCACATAGGGACATATAGGGACATATTTAAAAGAGTGAGTAAATAAATAAATGAAACCTACAACAGAAGAAATAAAAGTAGTAAAATATCTCCCTTGGGCAATATCCATTTTTATCCTTAGCATCAAAAATTCAAGTTAATTATTGTTTACCATATGGTTAACAGAAAGCTAGACATTATGTTGTATTTTAGTAATTTAATGGTGAATTTTCCATTATAAATGTGCAGTTGCAAATTTTTGATTTCACACACACACTGTGCACTGCTATATCTGATCACAAGAAAGCTATATTATGCATTTTTAACCCCTTAATGACGCGGCCTATTTGGTCCCTAATGCCCAAGCCCTATTTTACAAATCTGACATGTTACACTTTATGTGGTAATAACTTTTTAATGCTTTTACTTATCCAACTGATTCTGAGATTGTTTTTCGTAACACATTGCACTTAGTTAGTGGTAAATTTTGATTGATACAGTCAGGATTTTTTTGTGAAAAATGCGCAAATGTCGTGAAAAATGCCATTTTCAAAATGTTACAATTTCTGCTTGTAACACAGATAGTCATACCACACAAAATAGTTACTAAATAATAATTTGAATATACTTTATGTTGCCATCATTTTTTAAACCTCCTTTTACTTTTTTAGGGTGGTAGGGGACTCATAAACTTGGTAGCAATTTTTCACAATTTTAAGAAAATTAGAAAGTTTAAAAAATTTAGGGGCCAGTTCACGTTAGATGTCACTTTGAGGGGCCTGAGTGATAGACACCCCGATAATTGACCCCATTTAGAAAACAGCACACCTCAAACTATCCAAAACAGCACTCTGGAAGTTTGTTAACCCTTTAGGTGTTTAAGAAGAATTAAAGTAAAGTGAGGGTAAAATTTTTAAATTTCCCTTTTTTTTTTAGCAAATTTTCCTTGTTGATCCATTTAAAGCTAAATGACTAGCCAATCGCGGCTTTTCCCATGGGGGGGGCAATATTTTTGGTCCCCCCCAGCAGCAGTAAAGACTATCCTGACCCCCCGCAATGCCACAGGGAGACAGTTAAACGAGTGCCGTATATATATATATATATATATATATATATATTTATATTTTTATATATATATATATATATATATATATATATATATAAAGGTGCAGGGGGAAGGTCCATAAATAACCTTTTGTATGCGTTTCTCAGTAGTGTTGTCCAGAAACAAAACAAAGTAAAAACGAAAAAGTGCTTTTAACATCGTAGGCGTCTCTCAAAAGAGATATTTAAAGCAGATTATTTTAGGGTTTGGAAATAGCAAACTAATATACAGTATTCCATTCTCAGATTTTCCTCATATATATTACAGAATGTACAGCCATTCCCAGACTTATACTATACCTCACGTGCCTCATATAGTGTGCCATTCAAGTACCTATAATATAGGTGTCTGGACATTGACACAATGAACGGGTTATTCGACACCAAAATGAACACATAGGGCCAGTTTCAGATTTACACTCACATGACTTACACTCATGACTTAAGCTTGCTATGCACTATAAGATAAATCGTCCTATCTAAAGATTGGATGAAAAACGGAATTGAAAGCAGCCATAAACTGTACAATAATTGTATGGGGGGGGGGGGGAATTTATAAGCAAATTAGAACTTCCAAACAATTTGTTTTTCAAAAAATCTTTTGGTTTATGCTTTTAAAGTGGGTCTCAATGGCAATATTATTGTAAGTGCCCATACACTTACATGATTTAAGATTGAGCAGATCATAAAATAAAAAAATCTTTTAAAACGATTTTTGAATGATATCGGACGATTGTTCGAAAAAATCATTCACATACACTGAACAATTTTTCCGAAATATTGTCCTGTTTTTTGAAAAATCGTCTGATTTTTCAGGAAAATCATATAGTGTATGGCCAGCTTTACACTCTCATGGGCACAACCATGTTGAATTGCAGGGGAGGTAAATTGAATTAGGCGCAATCAGTATTACAGGTGAGAGATGATGTTTCCTAGCCCAAGTCTAATAACAGTGTTATTAGTAACACTGGTCAGTATCTGTGTGCAAAATGCAAAAATAAAGTATTCTCCCTGCATGCAAACACTGACATTCATTTTACCTCCCCTGCAATTCACCATGGTTTTACCCATGATAGTGTAAGTCAAGGGTGTAAGTCATGAGAGGTAAATCTGAATCTGGTTCAGAGTTTTAAACTGTTTCATATTGTAATGGAATACAGTACAATACAATGCAATGGGTGGAAGCCCCAGATCTTAGGTTAATATGTACAATGATTTTTTGACTCTAACGCTGCCATTTTTAAAAAATTTAAATTGTTTAAACTGCATTTGAAGATCAGTTAACTAAGATAGAGAGTTGGGCATAAGTTAATTGAACCTCTTTTTTGGACTTTAATATGATAATATGAAACACAATTCTTCAACCCCCTTTAGAATTTCTGCATTTGACATTGAGGGGTATATTTACTAAGCGTTGTAAGTTAGATTGTAGTGAGATTGAAAAGTGGGGATGTTGCCCATAGCAAGCAATCAGATTTGAGTTTACATTCTCTAGAGTGTAAAATGAAACAGAGCTTGAATCTGATTGGTTGCCATGGGCAACTTCCCCACTTTTCAATCTCACTGCAATCTCACAGTTTAGTAAATATACCCCTGATTCTCAGCAATCTTTTTACAATGCTTCTACTTATACTGAACCTTTACTTTTTTAGAGAGCAATATGAAGACAGAAATACAAAGATATATAATTAGGTCACTAAAATTAAAGATTCAAGCAATAGTTTACAAAATACATTTTGATCGGCTTTCTATGCTCCCTCCCAAAATAGTGATACTAATGAGATCTGAATGTGTTTTGTTGTGTTATGTAATGTCTTGGAAATTGCATTTGATAACTGCCGTTTGTCATCATATAGCCTAGGGCCTATGGTTATTTCATGTGAATCACCAATTTCAATAAATACAATTTACAAAAAAAGTAAATTTTTAATAAGATATTAATACCTTCTGATGTGTATGATGTCCCACTTCTTATTGCAGGATAGGATGGAACAGATGAAAATGCAGGATTATTGGTATTAGGTGATTTGGTGCTGGTCTCAAATATTATGTACATATTATCCTCAGTGGAAGTGACTGTCATTAGTTCTTCATCATACTGATTTTTCCCTTGTTCTGAGTATTCGTTTAGTGAATCACATGACATTTTCTTCTTGTTGATTTCTTCTTCTGTCATAGTACAAATACCATGTTATTGTTATTTATATATATATATTTATATATAATTCTACAAATAATTAACAAATATTCACAGCAAAGCAAAGAATATCGATATTGCCTTCAGTATGGCATACCAAGACTACATTGGATGTGATCACTGAGTCTTGTCTAAGCAGGCCGTCTCAGTATGTGGCTTTAAATGGGTGATTGAGGCCACTGGTGTGTTTTATTTGTGTTCACTTGTGCTTGCTAAAACTTCATGGTCCCCCATCAAAATTTATGGTTAAAACAAACAGTCAAGTGAATCACCAATATTTAATAACAATAAAATTACTCAAATCTAATTAGATTTTATATGCCATGTCTTGTCAATTTATTTGGATGGTGGTGTGAAAAGGGTGGGTTGGCACCACACACACACACATAAACACATGGTCACAGTCATTGGCCATGGGATGTTAATGCGAACCCATGTTTCAGCTCTGATCAGTGCTTAGATGAAAAGCCAGCAGTTAGGTGAATTGTTTACTGCTAGATTATTCTGAAGTACCAATATTTTGATAAAATACTCAAAGCCATTTGAGAAATCAATCCATAATTCACAAAAATGTTTCCCACAGATAATTCCAGCCACTATTACTATGAATGGGAAAGCTGCTATTATCAGCCAATGCTGGCTTTTCAGTAATGTGACTATTATGATACCCTGGTATACCATCACCTCACACTGGGCCCGGGACTGACAGAATTTGTAAGTACCGCCTCCCCCCTTGACATCATGACATCACTGATATTATAAAATAATATATCTACACTATAACAAATTGTATATGAAAATGTATTTATGCTATAAGCAAAAAGTAACTTATTAACAGGCTGTTGATTTATTATGTTTAGGTATTCTGCATTATGCACCCAACTGTACATTTTCAGATGTAACATTATTGGCTAGCAATGTTACACTTTGCATATATTTACTGTATATTGTTTACAACTGAAAGCAATGGGAGAAAAAGGCCACACATTTTTTATTGTATATAAAAACCATAGGAGAATTCTTGTGTGTTTGTTTCAAACACTGTGCAAATTAAATTCAACTTTGGTAAAAGCCAGAGAATGGTTCCTGGGGTTGTGGATAGGAACGGTTGTCTGTAAGTAAGGTGATTAATAGGCATTTGTATTAATTTATTATTCCTTTATTCATTACTGGTTTACCCTTTGCATACCCCCCAACTTTCCCGATTTTAGCGGGACAGTCCCGCTTTTGGGGGACTGTCCCGTTGTCCCTCCCGCCTCCCAGTTTGTCCAGCTATGGGGACACACTGGTAGGAAAGTTTTTTTTTTTGTTTTGCCGTGATCGCAGACGATCGCGGCCCGAAAAGTAGGGGGGGGCTTTTCCATGGGTGGGTGTGCAGGGGCGGGGCTGGCTGGAGTTTGGTGAGGTTTGGCCAAGACAGGGGCGGGGGTTGGCTGGGGCAGGGGTCGGGACATGTCTGTCCTATTTATAACTGGCTCCAGTTATTTCCATGTTGTGGTCATGAGTTTAATTCACAAAAGCTGAACATAATAACCACTGTGATTACTATGCCAGCTTTTGTATCAGCAGAGTAAAAAATAAACAAACATTTAAAAAAAACAAAAAAACCCACACAAAAACAATATTTTTTTTTCATTTATTTTTTTATTATTTTTATTTTTTACATTTTATACACAAATCCTGCACTTTTTCATTCACAAACAGGCTACTAATAGCCTGTTTATTGAAAATAAGCACAGGATCTGTGCTTACTATCAGAAGACTGACAGATCTGTCAGTCTTCTGTCCCTTTAAAGCCACAATTGGCTAGTCAGATATGACTATCCAATCGCAACCTTTGTTGGGGTGGGGCCAATATTTTTGGTCCCCCTGGCATTAGTAAAGATGGCAGCTGTCAGTGACAACTACCATCACTATCCTGTCACCCCTGGGTGACAGTCAAACGAGCACCATACATGTACGACGCTCGGTCATGCTCAGTCTATAAGGAAATTTTAGCAGACAAATCAGTGGTCATTTATTAAAGCGTAGTAGTAGCCTATTCTATTTTATCTTTCTTCAGCTAACAGCTTCACAGTCATTCAGCCACAATCTCTGTCATTTTCTACATAAACATTGTAGCAGAGTAACTTCTCAAATGCTTTGTGGATCTATACAGCCTGTCAATCTCACTTTGGCTACATTGAGCAAAACTATGTGTGTGCGATATCGACCAGTAAATTCTCTAATGTGCAGTCCAAACTCTCCAATCAATTTTATTTGTAAACAGCTTGTTGGTAATTTATGTTATAACTAGAGTTTACTCACTGCCTTCTCTCCTCTCAGCAGTATCCGGATGTCGTCTTTCCTGTAGAAACCCAGCTGTTTGTTGTCTGAGTCATACATTTTTTTTATAATCTACAATCTTCTTTTTTCACAGTCACCCTTCTTTAAAATGTAAGTATCCCCAATTTAGAAGTCTCTGAGCCAATTTTGGCCAATTTCTCCTGCAAGTGTAGGCCATTCACTTTGGCTGCTCCATATCTTTTTTTATATATTGTCTTTTTGTACCAGCAGTAGTGACCTGCTGTGTGTCTGAAGCACAAGCTTATCCTTACCAATAGAGGCCCTGATGAAGACTAGGCCCACGCCCTGGGAGAAGCCATGAAGCACATTGAGGTTGAGAATAATTCATTTAGTTCCAATTATCTATTATTCACATATCCATATCCAATGCGGATACCCACGTACTCTGGTGCCATGGCTGCAGAGAGGTAAGTACGGAGGAGGCACCACTGGACACTATGGTTCTAGTGAATGGTGCTAGTATGTCTGCACAAATATATACTAGAAAGTTATAGTTCTAGAGTGTGCCCAGCTTTATCAATGTCACAAATCAACATGGAAATTTTGTTTGCTAAGTAGATATAGTCATAAATAGTATTAAAATTGGTATAACACATGTAAACACAATAAACATGCCTTGTTTAGATTTTTCCCTAACATAACATAAACATCTAAATATATTTGATGGTTTTTTTTTTTTAGTCTATCCAACATGAGGCTATTTACTGGTTCTTCTCGTGTAGCACTGAGTAATAATATATAAGCATCATTGACATTCTGCTTACTAAGGATGTTTTGTACAATGAACACGGATAGAACTGTTGTGTAGGTGTTAAAGTAAAAAGAATGATTGCTATCCAAACATCCAGGAAATCCTGAGGTGGCCTGAGCTGTGATGAAACTTATTGATCCTTTATTATCTTGTCTAGAGAAAACATTCAATGAAATTGGATTTCTCGCTTAGTTAATTAGGTTCAAAGATTTTGTCAAAGCACATCATGATTAACAGGTGAAAACAATGTATTTTTGTAGCAGCAAAATTATGGCAAACCTACCTAGATGTCTGATTACCATTAAAAGCATCTTACTTAAATAAGCAACAACAGCAAATAGACAGATATTATGATTTAGTAAGACGAAATGTAATGAATTAGCATTGATGTTACTTGTTACCTTGCTAGTGTGAATACTGAAATCACATTTTATTATTCATATAATAATGGATCCTACTTTAGGTCCAGTCCTCCACTTCCACAAGTGGGGGAAATGTGCATTGTGCACACCAGGGCCTAAAACAACTATAAAGGGAGATTGCAGATTGCACATTCTCCATTATGTAAAATGAAACTGAGAGCTTGGATTTGATGTTGCTATGTTGCTATGGGCAACATCCCCACTATTCAATCTTCCTGATTAGAAAATTTAGGCCCAGTGCCTTAACCTGAACCACTGCTGTAAATCAAGAAAGAGCATTGAATTCATTATCTGCGTGCAATTTGTTGACTGATTTAAGGTACCCAGCAAAGCAAAGTAATAGCTCTAATTATGTAAATCGTTTTCCATAAAAAGGTTTAAAGTAATTTTATAAGGCTATATAAAAAAATATAGATTTTAATAAAAGGAATGAGTAGGGAAAAAAAAGTCATTTACCAAGTTCTCATGACATTTGTTCCTTACCTTGCAATATGTAACGGAAATTGTCATTTGGAAAAGGCTCTGAACGATTTTGAGTTTGTCTTAAAGGACAATAATCATCATTCGCATCCGATATCCCATCAGAAACAGTGAACTCTGAATGTCTCTCATCATTTTCCTCTTTGCAGTATATAACAGAATACTTGAATGCATCAAGTTCTGTTTCATTCATTGAGTTCACATTCAGTTCCTTCTCACTTCCACATGAGTCGGCTAGTTTTAGAATTTAAACATATAAACGAGATCATGTTAATTACAAATCGTGCCAAAAAGTAAATGTGGTATCTGATCTTTAAGCTTTAATATAATAAAGATTATTAATTCTTTTTTTTAAGGGGAAAACAGTGGGTTGGTATCAACCGATGTGGTAACTTGTGGTGTCAACCCCATTGCTATCCTACCACACCAGACTATACATAATACCTAATTAGAATTAGAAAAGCAAAGTGATCTTTGGCAATTGTTTATATTCCCCCAATTCTACAATTTTTTCCTGTTTTACCCCTGTATGCCCGGTACTCTTCTGTCCATCTTTATGCCCCCAGCCACTTTTTATCCTACAGTCTTTTTTACATACTAGAGATTGTCTGTTACAATATGATTGATTGCTATCTTTACCTTTTCATTCCCGCAGTAAATATAGGCATTGGTGTTAATGTAATACATCAGGGTTACTGGTAGGGAGAATGCAAAAGTTGAGAACTCCGTACCACATTGGTCTTGTAGCTAAACCACTGCATCAGTTTTACCTCTGATGCAGGGCTCGAAGTGGGGTTGTATGCCCTGTTATCAAAATCATCATGATCTGACCAATTTTACTATATGCTCAAGCCAAGCCAAATGTATTGTATTTGTTGAAATACGGGGTAATAATGAACATATTCAGTTCCAGTGAGTTCAAGTGAGGTCAAAACAATATGTGACCTTTAAAAAACATAAAACATTTTAAGAAAAATTGTGATAATTGTTTCAGTGCATCTTTTGCTGCATCACATGAGCGCACCTTCAACATGAAGTAATCGGAAAGATTTTTTACACACATATCTTAAAAAGTCTTTGTCAGGTCAGGTGAGTAATTTATTAACAAATCTAAATATTTTCCTATTTATTTTGCCAAACTATATATTTCTTAAATATTTATAATATACTTTGTGGTGAAATAGTTTTAGCTTTTTGACAAGTATGTGAAGCGATCAATAATCTGTACAAATACTGCCAACATTTCAACGCTACAGTGAGCAAGCTTGGAAATATGGGTAAAAATGTCTTTAGAAGCCAGTATTTATATGAAAAAATGTTACATTGATGTGGTTTACCTGCACAGTCATCTATGTCCACATACACATCATCCTGCTCCAACCCTTCCTGTTCCTTGGGTATATCAATCTCATTAGCTTTTCTGTTTTCCTAGAATATAGTAAGAAACAGAAACATCAGCAATACAGTAGCAACAATTTAGAAAAACAAAAAACCCCCCCAAAAAAAGAAAACTAAAAAAAGTATATAAAAGCATTTAAAGAATAAAAATGATTTACAAAGATATAACAAAGATGTATTTAATAGGCATACTGTACCCTTTGGTCATTATTTTTTAAAGAACACAATTTCATTTTCTTTGTAGTGTGCCTAATTATTTCGTATGTTTTCAAATCTATATTATTTTTGTCATTTTCTCAATGCAGAATTTTGTGTAAATAAAATAAGTATGCAGAGATGAAAAGTATCTTACTTGGGGTTCACAGCGTTTTAGGTTGATTTATTGGAGTAATTATAATTTCCTCCATTACCATTTAAATAAGTTACACAGAACACATTAAAATATGAGGGTAATGCAGTGTTGTGTGTACATAGTTTTTTTTGCATATTTCTTTTTCTCTGTACATTCTCAGAAGACAGATCCCTTACATTGCCATGAAACCAAAAGGGTAGTTATAGATGTTTAGGGGAGTTCTGATTGTGGCTCAAGTACAGTATATGTGTTTGCATATATAACTTGCTTAGTTGCAAAATATGCAATTGTGTTTCTGGTTTTTAAGTGCAAAACAGTCATATATCTACACTTGGTTGTAAGGCTTTGTGCAAGCACGCAGTTCAGAATTGAGCGCAGGGAGAGGGTAAGGTCGTATGCACCTCATGCCTGCGCTTAGCTTAATAGCACTGCTGTAGCCGGAGCCTCTGTAAATGTTTTCATGCATCGATTGCCGCACTAATAAAAGACAGCAACTACTGCCGGCTTTTATGAATGACTTAAAATAAAATAATAAATAAATAAAAAAATGTATTAAAAAAACACGAATGATCAGTTTACTGTTTAAATCCTTTTAATATATATATATATTTTACACTTTTCTTTTACAATTAACTAAGCAGGTAATTGTTCTATGGACATTACCTGCTTCTAAGCTGCTACACACAGCTTACACCATGTCAGGGACATGATGTAAGCTGCGACTCAATTAGCAGGCCTAATTCTGATGCTATTCTGAGCCGATCTGCGCCGCTGAATCCGGTCCAGTAAAACAGATCTGGGATGCATCAGACATCATTATTTGGCATTAATGCAACTGTAAACATTAGACACCTGGGGACAAAATCAAATGTATAGATTACTAGAAAAAAAAAATGTAAAAGCTATTTTATTATTATGTTTTCTCTTATGATCCAACCACTTTAAAATAAACATTGTGAAAGAACTCACTGATGCATTAAAGGGCGCTGATCCAAGAAGAATTGAATATAACAGACATCTTCAGAGCAGAACTGCTTTGTTGTATATTTTCTATGACCAACACAGTTACTGCAAAATAAGGCAGCGTTCCAGGCTGCATCAGATAATGTTTCCCTCCACACCATCTATAAATCAACCTCGGCGAGGCTTTTATAAGCTCTCTAATTTAATCAGTTGCTAGATGGGAATGTGCTGTGTTAAAATGAAGAAGAGATTCAGCCATTTAAGGACACTTGATGAGTACTACCTTTGCCTGCAGCTAAAGTACAGCAGCTGTCTTCACTCAGCTAAGGGAATGTGTAGAATTTAATAGTGACAATACACACCTAGAGCAACGCTCTATATGCTATACAGCCATTTCATTCTTTTTGTCTTGTACTTGTATCTTTCTGCATATAAAACCATGATGTGACATATAATATGGCTTGGAAGGCTATTGCATTTTCTGCATTTTGATTAGCTAATTTCTCTACAGGAGACATTTGGGAAAATGTAACATATTCTGAACGCCAAATATATTTGTTTTGTACTAAAAAATGTTTTCTAAATTTCTCTTTTATTGGAAACTAAGGCAAATGTACTTGTTTAAGTATATTTGTAAAGGGTGTCTTGTGATGTGTTTTGCCAACTGGCAATTCTCTTTGTAAACCAGATGCTAGACACAAAAAATACAAAGTAAAAATACAACAAATATAGAAATAATTTACGGGAAGCATTACGGGAGGTTTCTTAAGGCGAGTGTTGATATAAATAAAAATATATATTGGTTGTCAACTTTCTTTCTTTTGCAAGATTTGCATAGGGATAAGACGTGACATATAACGCCATCAAGTCCCTCCCGTTTTGTGACATCAGAAATTTACACCTGATCAGGCAAGAGGGTTCTAAACTAGCAGCGCTTTTATAAGATCTCTGCTATTTTATATAGAAGATAAGATAAAAGGTAGCTCTAGTTATCAGCTGTTTCAGTAACACTGCTATAGAGAGTCACAGTGAATTCCAATGCGACTCTTCACAGCTGCTCTGCAGAGAGGGAATGCCAGTGCTGTTTCTAGACCATATGACTCCAAGTGTGAACAGTTCACTGGGACCTCTGACGTCACTGGTCCAGTGGTGTACGCAGGGAGCAAAGGGTCTGCCTCTCTCCTTGCAGTTCACGATGTGGTTAGATCAGTGGTTCCCAAACTGTGTGCCGTGGCTCCCTGGGGTGCCGCGACGCTCTCATTGGGGTGCCGCGGAATGTTCTTTCTGATATGGTGCAACGTTGCTAGTGTTACTTAGAAACACAATTTTACGTCTTGTATTGGAGCTACACAAGATTTGATATCAACCTGAAGTATTTCTGTTTTTACCTAAAGAGTTATTACATGATTTTGACTCAAAAACGTAAAAAATTAGAAATGATTGTGTCTTAGGGGTGCCATGAAAAATTATAGAGACCCTAAGGGTGCCTCAACTGAGAAAGTTTGGGAACCTCTGGGTTAGATGATTACATCATGAACTGATAGGAGCGAGACAGACCCTGCACTTCCTGCAATGTGACTCAATCGGGCTCAGGGCCCACCTTATAGAACTTTAGCCGGTGCCCCTAAAAACGGCCCTATGTATTGTAACATATAGAACTAACATTCTCTATTATTGTTGTGACAAACAATAATAATATCTTTGAAGTGTGTGTTCATATATCATTTTATAACTCTCTTTTCTTTTATATTTTTTGTTTTGTCTGTCTGTCTGTCTCTCTCTCTCGCTCTCTCTCTATATATATATGTTCTTTTTAAGCATAAGATGGTGCCAGAGAGCTTTGTTGAATATTTTGCATTATTTACAGAATAGAAAGAACAGATGAATCCCCAAATCCCATAAAAGGAGGGAGTTGAGGTCAATATAGCAGACATTAGCACTGTCTCTTATGGTGCTATAAATCATAATATGGTAACTACTGTGAGTAATGATTTTATGTTTTATTAAGGGAAATGTTTCAGAAAGTGTTAAATGCAAAACTACAGTACATTTGCAGCCACAAAAAACAACATTTGTAGAAATCAATTGAAGTAAAGTGACTTTACACAAACCGAAGGAACTAGGGCCAAAGGATGAAATATATTTCTCCAATGTGTTTGTTCAGATGCACTGTTCTGAGAAATTTTGTTCATGCCGGGTTCCACATGGGATTCAACTTGATCTGAAGTCAAACACATACTATAACACCAGATGTGTGTGCATTGTTTTAATGAAACCTACTGGCGGTAACCAGAATTCCCTGTCTACAGTCAATTGTGCGATCCTTGACATTATGCACACTTTTCTTCCTAACAGTAGGATAAGCAAGCTCTGAAAAGAGCACATCGCAGATCGCCATCACAAAATAAATTCCAACCTAAACTTGTTGAGGACTTGTATGCTGCTAAAAAATGTGATATGGACAGAAAAAGTTAATGAGATCATATAGAACTGGGGATAATTGCATATGTGGGTGTCCTAACTCAGAACTGCTTAAACAGATCTGTCTGAGATGGAGGGAGAGAATGAATAAATATGCTACAGGTATGTGCTATATATAACTACAACATTACATTAAATAGCATATTTTTGTGAAATGTTTGATTGGTTAAATCTATAAAGGCTCTGTTTGAGCTATTTCCCTTTTACTAACATGCCCTATCTAATGGCCTTTAATTACTAAGCTGCGGGAATGGAAAGGCGGAGATGTTATCCATAGAAACCAATCAGATAGCATTCTAGCTCTCGTTTTCCTTTTACATACTAGAGAATGTCAACTTGATTCTGATTGTTGTTATGGGCAACACCACCACTCTTCCTTTTCCGCAGCTTAACAAATATAGGCCTATGTCTCTGCCCCCACAAGCACATCTCTCTCTCTACCTAACCCTAACCTAATCCCTAACTCTAAACCTAACCCTAGCTCTTACCTAAACTAAGGACCCTGGGGTGACAGAGCAACAGGCAGTGGGAGGATAGAGCCAAGTTCCTGCAAGGAGACAGAACATACTTGCAGCAGGGTACAGAGCATAATGGTGGCTGTCACTTTGCTCAGTCATAACCCCAGCTCCAGGGGCGAACCTACAAAAGGCTGGGCCCCATAGCAAACCTTCCAACGGGGCCCCCTTTCCCTATTTATTAGATAGATACCCGGGCCATCTAGGGCTGTGGGCCCCATAGCAGCCGCTATGCCTGCTATAGTGGTAGTTACGCTCCTGCCTAGCTCTAACCCTAGCCTTAACTCTAACCCTAATTTATTGTTATAGAGTTACGGTTAGGGCTAGCATTAGGCACTTCTCTTTGTACCCCTGCTGCTTCTATGCTATCAGGGGGATAGAGTGATATACCTAAGGGGGCAAGGTATAGAACATCATTGTGTTATGTGACTTACATTTCAGTGGTTTCTTCTAAAATGCCGTCTCCTGTTTGACAGCATGTCTGGATGCTGTGGCTCCACGCCTTCTGCATATGCGCCTGGGACCCGGACAGCAGGTCGCCTACAGCTGCCAAGCATGTCATCACGCTGGAGATAATGGACCAGATCCATCACACCCCTCTCCTCTGCCTAAACTCATTCATGAAGACAGAAGTTACTGCCAGCGCTGCCTGTTCAACCTGTCCCTCCCTGCAGGCACTGAGTCAAATGATTGCAGCAGAATTTGACTTGACCCTACAAATATATATATATATATATATATATATATATATATTTATTCATTTATATTAGTGTTTATACAATACATATATTGGTGTTATGTTTACAATAAAAATATTTCCTACAATGATTGCACAATTCTGCAACATTGCTCTAATATATGGAAGTGGCACCGGTCCATTTCACATGGCAACGCACTGTCTACCTGTTGGGAAAGTTAAGTAACCAAGGAAAAGAATTGGTTATTCAGTGGGCAAAATAAACTATTAATTATTTAGAAATTTGTATGTGTTGGACAATTGATGTATTTTTTTACTAATGAAAACTTTTTTTTAATCAAAATACAGGTTTAATGTTTTTTTTTTATATATTACACTGTGAGTGAGGTACAGCTGTTATTGTTCAGATGCATTCTTTTTACTTTACACTTTGTAAATGTATCCTGTATATAGTAGAACGGGCCAGCATTGACCGGTGCATTTAGAATCGGTCGCCATGGAAACTTTTCAGTCTCATGTGATTTCATGGCAATTTATAGTTGAAAACAGACATTATTGTATTAAAATTAAGTGAACACATCTTTGTGACTGCTAGTGATAGTTATTACAATACAAAAAGCCTACCAGTGACCACTATACACAATACATACTGCCCGATTGTGACTTATAGAAAGCCTACCATTGACCAATCGTATACAGTGACCACTTTGTACTACATAGCTAAACAGCACACACCAGTGACCTATATCCAATACAGAGCTTACATTATTTTACACTTTTTTGACTTTTTCAAAAATTTTTATTTTTACTGAAAAACATTTACTGTATTTTGCCATGTATATTCCGCCACACTTTATAAGATACACCTACTTTTTGGGTGTTTTACAAAGGAAAAATTGATTCCACACAGTCCCTCTCTGCCTGCTATACTGGCAGGGTTAGGATACACACTGTGCAAATGGGATACTTTATTGGTGATCAGTGACAATGGGTCTTTACACTCTTTACACTCTCATGACTTACACTCTTATGGGCAAAACCATGTTAAATTGCAGGGGGGGGGGGGTAAAATAAATGTTTGTGTTTGCATACAGGGAGAATACATTATTGTTGCATTTTGTACACAGATACTGACCAGTGTTACTGTTACACTGTTATTAGACGTGTGCTAGGTTGTGCTTGTGCTAATACTGATTGCAACTAATTCAATTTACCCCTGCAATTCAACATGGTTTTGACCATGAGAGTGTAAGTCATGACAGTGTAAAGATCTGAAGCTGGCCCAATGTCCTGACTGCAATTCTGGATTTAAATGTTTTTTCCAAAAATAAGTTAGTGTGCACATCATCATGTAAGTTCTGGGTGATTTAGTAAATCAAAGCAAATAGAAACAGAGATCAGTTAAAACAAATATTTTAAAAAGTTTATTAAATACTACTATATGTTATGTCTAGGATGTTGTCTTTTACATTTTTTTGCTTTGATTTTCTCTCTAAACATGATAGATTTCTATCTGTAATCTTTTAACACTTTTTCTTTAATAATTTCCCAAGAACTCTTTGTGCTCTGCAATGAAAACTTTAACTGTAGTTGCCTGTACATGTATATCATTTATTGATAATACGTTTTAGTTGTTCCTTCTCTTAAACTATGATGATTGCCAGTGATTAGATGAAAAAAAGATATTGTCAAAACCCTAGCTACTGGGTTAGCTACTTAGCTCAGAGCCTGGATATTAAATCCACATTTAACATCTATTAGAACCCCAAAAAGAGTCAATATATAAAACACAATTTACATATAGAAATATATCAAATTGTATTTTATATCACAGTCTTTTAGGTATGTGAGTGGTAGTGGGAGTGGATTATACTTATACAGAATTATTATTTGTTTTGTCTGGCACTTAGCATACACTGTAAATAGAAATGTGTACTATGATGAATTATACACTATGTAAAGTTATCCCACTTTACAATCAAATCATGAGGCATTTCATATGAGTCAAGGTATGTTTATCCGCAATGTTTCATTATAGATTATAGACTGGATGCAGACCTGTGTGTAAACTCTGTAAGAAGGGACTTCATTCCTTAGGTGCCCAGAGGATTGTAAAGAGAACTTACGGACACTATCTGCTAAACTCTCTAACATTATTAAAGCAGGATCCGGTCCTATGGGATCATATTGTATTCATTTGGCCCTCGTGCAAATATATGTTCACACATTATGGATGTTGGACATGGAAGTTGTATATGTTTCTTGTGCCTGATTTAAACTGGGAAATAAATTAGCTACAACCCTACACTAGGCTTTCTGTTTCTTGAGAATGCTTGGCTTTAATTCCGTACATGGTTTTAAAGAGCTTTGGATTGTGATTTGTGGTAGCTTGAGCCTTAGGCTGCCATTAATGTTCTACTTCATCCTTATTGCTGAATTAAAAGGAACACTTGCCAACATTTTTTTCTTTACATTCATTGATTGTATATTGTGCAGGAATAAATAATAAATAAAAATGTCCTCACAATTAAAGTTACATTTCTTTTGTGATTTTATAGAAATAAATCTCAAAAAAACTATTTGGATATTATGTTTGTTTCTCTGCAAAATGAATCAGAAAAGGGCAACAATTCAAGTGCTAATGGTTATTGAACCACTCTCAGACTGATTCATTACTCCCCCTTGTCTTGGATGCTGATGCAATAGATTTCATTCCTGCAGATGACTAAGCTGATCCTAGTGATTGGGAAGCGAAAAAAAACAACCCTTGTTTATCTCATTTGCAGAGCTCAGAAAAAGTATATACCCATTATTCTTCATAAAGCTGGTTTTATGAAAGATAACACAGAAGTTAACTTTACAGTGAACATCCATAAGCTCTGACTTAAGCAGGAAATATTTGTAATATTTGTATGTGATAATTTGTGTGATTAATGATTGAGAAATAAAAAATAAATTTACTTACATTATTAGCAATCTAAATCTGATAATGAATTCCAGTTTCCGCTTCTAAATATGCATGTTATTGCCTGTGTGCAGAATAGTTGGGCTCATAATTTACTTGATATGTTTTTTAGGATCATAATAATATTATTATAATAATAATAATAATAATAATTATTATTATTATTATTAATAATGATCCAGACCAGGCTTCACTATTTTGCATTCGTACGCAACTGGCCTTTGTGTAACAAATATAGACTCATAAAGCACTACCTCCACTGTGCAACACTGCTGTTTAAATGGCTTTATAACGCTTGATGCTAATCCAGTCACTGTGACTCTGTCCCTGCTTTTCAATGTTATGATTTATGTCATCTAGCCCCTGGAGACTCTCAGCCATTTCTGGATCTCCCTGAGTGCAGAAGAAAAAGTATGCTGTAAATTCTGCCAATGTTTGTTTACATTTTTGCCTCCTTTCTTGATCCTGTGCCATATGCATTTCAATAAAATCATCTGAAATGGCCTTTTAGTAAATATAATTTGATGTATGGGTAATGAAGTCTATGAAAAAGCATGTGCAGAGACAAGGCATGTATACTCAGTCAGTATTCATTTGTGGTTTGGTTTTGCATAATGACAGTACATATGATGTCAGAGTTGGTTTTTCTGTATAGGCAGGAGTTATGGTACGGACATAGGCAACCGTACCATACCCCGCCTTGTTGTGAGGTCAGGGACAGTGCTTCCCCCACCTTTACAGGTGCATGCGTTTTACATACATATATATATATATATATATATATATATATATATATATATATATATA